>VDFB02373134.1:0-65627 GCA_007258455.2 Sequoia sempervirens | reverse complement strand
CCGAGCTCCCCAGACTCGGCCAGGCTGGCTCGGCCCGGGACTCGCCGAGTCATGGCGAGTCTGGGCGAGTCTCGTTACAATGGTTTAGACTCTTTCTTTACTCCGTTGTGGGCAGCTTAATCATGGCACATGATTTGGAAATGTTTCAAGGTGGAGAAAGTCTTCTTAGGAGATAGACGTTTCAGATTTTGGAGAATTGCTGATACAGATCAGTTTATATCAGACTCACATTTGCTGCTCCAAATTTCTGGGTATGGTGTCAATGTTTATTCTTAAGCATTTTTTGAAGGGTTGAATTAAAAAAATATTGCCTCTGCAAGCTAATGTAAATCTGATTGAAATAAACATAAGAAAGAGTTTGCTACAGCAGTTCTTTAATTTGCCATAGCTCTACAATAATTCTCTTCATTGCAATTATACCTTTATTTTCTTTATATGCCCTGGCAATATATTCAAAAAAAATATATCAAAACACAACAAACTTTGAAGGGTAGTCAATTAACAAGGGCAAAAAAATTGAATTCTCAAGAATCTGCCTGGAGAGGGCTCTTACAGATTTCCAACCACTTAGATATCCTAGTCACACTTTTTCCTTAATTGGGCCATTGAATATGTGCGATTTTCATTTAGCTGCTTTAAGTTCTTTCCTTCCTGTCGCGCTTCTCTTCCATCTTGGCCTCCCAAATAGCTCTTTTAACTTGGAATTACCTTTGCCTTATAGCCATTTGTTGAGATATCCTTTTTTATTTTACCTTAGAGCCTTCACTATTTAAAGCTCGAATCATCCTATTTTGTCAATCCTTATCCATGAACAATCTGCAAACATGGTTAGTAAACAAACTAGGCCAGATCTAGATAACCTGACAAGTTAACAAGAAGGATCACTTTGACTAACATTGACTATCATATCAAAGATATTGAATATAAATCAGACATAAAATGCAAAGTTTTGTACAAGTACAAATTTTGGTACTAACATCTTTCAAAATTTCTAAATCCCAGTTGCCAGGAAAGAGTGCACAGTAAAGGAATTGAACAAGCATGGCCACCTAGCAATATCTGGGTCAAGGGATCGAGATTGACAACCACAATTGAATCTAAAAGAGACAGTTATACAAATGGTTTTGCATGATAGGAGTGTGGATTTGAGACACCTGGGATGTACTCTGTTCATAATTTCACTATAATACAGAGGAGATTTTATTTCCCACAGGGGCATTGTCCTATAAATGATTCTGTCATTTGTTATGCAATGAATATTTGCTGATGAGCCATTTCTGTTTAAAGTTTTCTATAAATGGTAAACCAGTAGTGAATATTTAAACAAATAACCTCATCTAGAAATTCCAGAATTCAATATTTATTCTAGGTGCATTTGGAAATTATGACTTCCAAAAACTTCAGAGCCTCAGACTTAACATTAGTTAATTTATGAATATATAATCAAGCATGTCTTACTTATATACTGTTTGACTTATTATATGTTATTGTTGATTTAATACTTAAGGACCCACGTAAGTTATGTAGTGAGAATGTGACCAATTAACTCAAGAAAAATGCCTTTGGCACCTATGCAAATGCTTATAGCTTGGCATTTTCCCATCCTCAAAGAAAGTTACTGCAAACATATTAAAAATAATTTAATAATACACTGTCTGCACATTCAATTACTGTGTCGCTTTGCCTTTTACTCCAAAGTGATTATTTGTATGAGTGATAAATATTGTTGACCCTTCAATCATTGTCAATCACCCAGGCATTGAACATACACATAATTGATGGCAATATTAAAAAATGCAACGTTGATACAATAGTATATTTTAAAGAACACAGTGTTCAACAATTCTTAAATGTTGGGATTTTGTGATTACATTGGGAAAAACTGCTTAGCTATGTTTCACGGGGACGGGGGGATGGCAGGGAACGCGTTTCCAAGACATTTCCCAGGGGGCCATTTTTAGGGGACGGTAGGGAATGGCGACATACAAAATACACACATACACACACACATATATAGATATATATGATTTTTTCAAAATTTATTTTTATATTATAGAGAGAGATATGCCAATAAATTAATAATATAGCAAAAATATCAATATGTAAATAAATCACGAGAGCAGTAGTATAACAGCATAATAAATGTCATTAAACTTATTATTGTAGCCAATGATCCGGGTATGTTTGTATTTCATTGGGAATCAATATAAATTAGATTTTGAAGGAAATGTCTGCTGCTGTAATCAAATCAGACTTATATCAGACCTGTAATGCAATGTATTCAGACTTGATATAGTGCAAATAAAATCAGATTTGAGGTTGAATGTTTCATTTTTGTTGATGTTAAGATAGTAGTTATCATTTCTATGTTTAATGCAAATGATTTGGGATTAAAATTCAATCAAACACAAGCATAAATACTCAGAAATCAGAACTCAGTCACTTTGCATGCCAAGTGCTTGACAAAATGTCAAACAGCCCAAACTCAAAAATCACCTTAGAAAGGAGGACGAAATATTTAAAAAATTAATTTTTTAAATGTTTTTTAACCAAGGAAGCTCCCTGTCCGTGGGGAACGGCTAGCCGTCCCCAGTACGACGAGAGGCGTTTCCAACGTTCCCCATCTGTACCGGGGACGGGGAAACATCCCCAAAGGCTAGGGGATGTTTCCTCCTGTTTCCTGCTAGTTGGGCTGTTTCGGGGACGGACAGTGGGTTTTGGGGCAGGGGACTCATCCCCGTGTAACATAGCTGCTTAGTTCTTGAGCAGCTGCCACAGTCTTTTGTATGTGCCAGTCATTCAACCATCAGTCATATTAGAGGAAAGTTCAATTGACAATGACCGTATGACCACTAGTGCATAGCATACAACATCTTTGCTTAAAATCAATAGGTCGTTACTTAAACTTTCCAAGCTTACCACAACATACTTCGAGACAACAAGCCATTCAAGCATACATTGGTTGGTAATAGGTACAAAACTGGCCATTGGTTCTTACATGAAATACTAGTGAAAATGACACATAAAAAGGGTATGTCAAATATTCAAATATTTCAATTCAAGGAAAGTAAATGGAAATAAAAATTGTTTGTAAGCAATTGTAATGGGATAGCTTGTCAAAACAAACTACAGACCAAAAAATACCAAAATGAAGCAAAGAAAAAAAGAAAAAAAAAAAATCTGTAATATGCATGTTACAAATAGCACCAATAAATCACATAGTTTTTAAATAGGCCTTTCTAGGATTTTAAAAAGATAAAATATATCAACTAACAAATCAGTTAAGCTTACCTCACCCAACCCCTTCGTTTTAGCTGAAAAATCTTATCCACTAAATTCAACAATGGAACAGTTAGCTTTGGTGGAGTCCACTGCAATCATGCCAAAAAATCAAACTACGCTATGAGTGAGAGAGAACCAATTATGATAAAAACAAGATTTTACATTTATTATTTCACAAAAAGCATCTAGAATGCAGATTTGATGAATTCTAGAAATCAACACGAAACATCATTAGTTGCATGTTTTATTGTGACATTTATTTATAACCAATGCAAACATTCTGGAAAACCTATCTTTCAAACCATTGTGTGACTGTAGGTTTCCTGTATGGATCGAAGGAAAAAAGCCAAATATTACATGGAAAGAATACATAGATCTTTGTTCTATATCTAGGAATAGAATAGATTTTGAAACAAAAATCAAAACACTAATCTATGTCATGACAAAGACAACACAAACATAGCATAAAGAATACCCTTGAGATTGGAAAGGATTTTAAAAATGAACCTATACTCCCTCACAGCTTCGCCCTCATCTTCCAGTGTGAGAAGTAGATGGTTATGTTGTATCAGTTTCCATCTTCCAATGCAATACTCACCACCTAAATATTTTAGGATCCTAAGTAGAGAATTCACCATTTTTTAACTAGATCAGTCTGGGCAATAACCAGGCCCAGGCTGTAAGGCCACAAATAGGGGGGTCTTCATTCCCATACAGCACAACACACCATCCCCTAAGGACCAACATAGCCAACACAGCAAATGTCCACCATGGGACTTGAACACACAATCCCTTGCAAATTGGCCGACAAGCTAAATAATGCACCACACGTCCATGTGCAAGAATCCACCTCTTTAACTTGACATAGTTCCAGTTTTATTCAGCCGATAAAAAGGAAAACAACAAACAGGGTGACCACTCCTAGCACAAAAGTTTCTCTCTTGTTTCTCATTGTCATGAATAGTTGTCCACATGCTATCCAGCATTTGTAAAGAGATCTGGGCCATAGAGAAGAAAGAAAGAAAGAAAGAAGGAATTTCCATTGATGTCCACAAGTGAGCATAATAGGTCAATGGGATTCAAAAATAAACATAGTTATGGCAGCCAAGACTTAGGGTAGAGAAAACATAATGAGAAAAACAGACCAAAAAACAACAATGAAGCAACCTAAAAAGGAATACATAAATCAAGGTTATCAAGAGTTGGTGGAATCTTGGGTTGAAAATCTAGTCTAGAGATCCATGCAAACAAACATCAGAATCAAATCTTGGAGCAGAGTGCCTGGCAGCAGCATGTAGCGCGCAAAGGTTAGTAACATCATCATTCATTACTGTGAAAAGGTCAATTCATGATTTTAAAATGTTCATAGGGGAGCACCTCACAATTTATACTACTGTCCACGAGTAACCAAAACCAGTCAGTGGGACTCAAAAGTACATTCAGTTGAAATAGTAGGGGCAAAAAACACTAGGTTCTAAAGAATAACAGAGAAAAAATACACGACTTTTGTTTCACATGGCCAATACATGAATAAATATGAAAAGACTTTCCTATAGGCAAAGAGCCACCACTTGCCAATAAATGGAGCAGTAATGGCTCTCCGCCCATACTAAATGGCCTATTTTGTGGTAGCAGCTATGTGATCTGATGCCTAGACAGCCATGTTGGTAGGCTTAACACTTGTGGCACTTGCACTGGTCACACCTGCAATGATAACTACATAACAAAAGCAGAAATAGAAGTTCCTGCTATTAGATTAATATAGATTTTTTATATTTGTTATTATTGTGCTATCATTAGCACATTGTTGTAATTTGTTTTACATAGGTTGTAGGCCGTTGGGAATTTGTTGCTACATGCTAGGATAGATTGTTTCATTCTTTGGCACAATGTAATCTTCATTGGCTCCAGAATACAATGCTCATATGGTATCAGAGTCAAGAGGATTGCTGAGCCTGATTGATGCTGTGAATAGAAAGAGAAGCAAAATTTGTGTTTGCTAAGTGGTGTGAAGGTGCTTGTAGAGGAGAAAGGGAAGGGCTCATGATTTTTTTGTCACAGGTCGAGCTACTGGATCTGTGCACAGCCACCACCAGGTGGGGCACAAGCCTGCTGGAGCTCATGCCTTTGGAGAACGTAAAGGTGCTGATGTGTATGGGAGAAGCAGCAGGAGCATTAGCAGCCTCAGTTTGTTCAGCAAAAGATGTATTGCATGTAAGGAACCTGAGCAGGCACTATGTTGCATGGAATGAATGAGGTAGAAGTTCGGCTTCATACATTTGCACCTATTTCCATAGACATTTACATGAAGAGGTATTTCTGGACCTGGAGCTATGGATGAAGCCTTTTTTCTTGTAGAATTTGCTGCAGGCTGTGAAACAGAATTTGTTTCCTCCTGTTGCCTTTTTTGTGGTGGAGATTTTGGTCGAAGACTTTCTATCTCAGGTGAGGTTAATTCTGAAACGTTAAACTGTTGCCATTATAGATATGTATAATTTGCCCATTTTCTTTCCTGGAGGTATGGGTGCAGGAATCCCAAAGTATATCCCTGTAACTTTTGACTGCAAAGCTATTTATTTCCAAGACTTTGCCACATTTTGAGTGTTAGTATAAAACAAATCCCTATTAATTTGTTTTGCTCCAGCATTGCTGAAACTCCCAATTTAACTGTTTCCATAAATTGCCTGAAAAGGTATTGTTAATTTAATATCTTTCAAACTGTGAGAAATTTTACTTTAAAAACTTCCCACATTGTGTCTAGTGGAGACAAAAAATCCCTGGAAAGTGGTCAATTCCAATTCTGGTGGAGTGTGTTGTCATGGCAAGAATCCAAACATTGCTTTAGCCTAACTCTCAGAAATTTATTAGCAAGAATTACTGTTTATGGAGTCACAAAATACTCACTATTTGTGAGTATCATGATGTTGATCAGATCATGTTGAACAAGGATTCTAATAAGAATATATGTTCGGCGGCTTCTGTTCTGTCTCTTCCAAATATTGGGATCTACATTGAAGATTCCATATTGGTTTTGCTACATCTAGTTCCAATTTTTTGGATTTGCGGACTAGTCCTTTCTTCCTTTTCTTTCTTTACTTTCCTAACAGTATAGGGTTTCTGCTCTCTACCCTTATCGCTTGCTAATTTTATATCGAACTATTCTTTTCCAAGTATTTCTTCCCACTTGACTTCTTTTCCTTCTTCTCTTGTTGTTCCTTCACTTTGCGGTATCTCTTCGTTTAAAATTCTTCGACTCTTATACAGCTAAGGGGATGGGTCCTGGTCAGGGGATTGACTCTTCAAGGTATCTTTTCACTTTCTTATTTGTTAGTGACATTTTATTTGTTTGTAAACATAACTCTTTGCCCAAATTCAATCTATTCTCTTTGCTTTTTCTTATTTCTTCTTCTTTTAGTTTCCTTATACTCTTATTGGCCAATTCTTCTAAATATTCCGCTTGAATTGATGGAGTTTTCTCTGGTGTTTTTAGAAATTCAATGAATCTATTATCCAAGTTAATGGTTAGGTTTGATGGATCCAATCTAGTTGTTGGACTTTTAGAAGGTTGCGGTGATAATGGAGTCTCTGTATTATTGCAGGGTCCTAATAGTAATTTTCTAGATTCTCCGTAATCATTAATATTCTTCCTAATACTGGTTATAAGTTGTCCTGCTTTTTCCCAACATAGTTCAAATTTATCCAGAGTCTTCCATTCTTCTTTCCTATCTTCTTTTCCTTTTTTCTTTGGCAGCACCCCCTTTGGCACACTCAACAGTGCCCTCATTAACACGCTCAATACTCATTTTCTCCATAATTTCCATTCTTCTACAGTGTATTTCATCTCTCTCAATCTTGTGTCGTTGTCTTCTCTCTTCTCCATTTGGACTTGTCATGTTTACTTTTCTTGCCAATTCCATTTGTTCTCTAATCATTCTTATGGTTGTCTTATCTCCTTTGGCCATGGGTGTGATTGATATGGGGTTCCATGTAGTGTCCCACCCCAATCTGCCTTAGATTTTTTTGCCCTTCCAACAGTGTGTTTGTTGTCACAATTGTATAGTTTCAGGTTTGTAAGTATATTGATGTTGGTTTAATATGTGTTTAAGCAGGTTGCGTTGTTTGGACATAAGAAGACATACATTAATTTGAACCAAAACAATTCAATAATCTTTCACAAAGCATATATACTGAAATGGCAGCTTTTCCTTAATTGTAATGACTGATACAAGACTATATGCACATAGGAATAATTTCTGACCTTTCATCACTCGTAACAGTCGACAACTGTAGATTGCATGGCTCAGATTTATATAGCAGCATCATACATTTCCTGTATTAATTCTGAAGTTATATTGCAGCACTCAAAATTATTCCCACGTCCAAGTATAGGTAGCCTTAACTTCTATTAAACCCCATACGCCATGGAAAGTGTTGCCATGACCAGCAAACTGGGATACCAAGTCTGAAATATGATTCTCAATCTTAGCGCACAGCTGGTGAATGCTTAATATTATCACTGGTAAATCACTCAACTCTCTGCTCAGGAGTATTGATTGGAAGGATACATATTTCTCTTCCAACAGAACATAAGAGTCTTCCAAACCTTGAACTGCTGATGAAAAATCACAAACAGCAAATAAGAAACTAACCTAACAACAAAACCACCACGTCTATCATAGGAGGATTGTCCCAATCACAAATGGCATCCCATTTCAAGACATTCCTTTCTGCTGTGTAAGCTCCAAAATAAGAATATGATGAAACCACCAAAACCATCAAAACTCTTCCAAGCAAGGTTTCCAAACAAGATATTTTATAATATTTCCAATCACCTACAAATCTGTCCCTAAAAGAGACTCACAAATTAGAAAACCAAATCTTTGAATGCACTGTGAAATACCTAATCAATATATCCAACAAACATTAGCCGGGGTAGATCTTTCACCACCGCAACCAATCTTCTCCAAGAGGGTTTTCATCCTCAGGAAGACTGAGATGAACCAAGCCCAATCTCTAGAACCACGAGGGTTTTTAGACAAAGAGTTAATAAACTTCACATACCAAATGAGCTCTCAATTCCCCTTTTTATAACTTTTTAGGGAACTTTCCAAAAACTCCTTTTTTTAAATCACTTTATTAATTTATTAAACCTTTTAACTCCAATAAATGATTTATTTTATTTTAAAACATTTTTGGGCACTGGAAATCACTTTTCAGCATCCCAACATTTAAATCTTTTCATCCCGGTTCCAACGAGCTATAACACTAAGGTGCCCCCTTTAAATATTTTAATTACAATAACAACTTTAGTGAAATTAATTAAATAAGTTCAATATTACTTCCAAATTACAGGAATGGTCGACATGCATCGAAACCGAAAACTGACTACACAGGAGTGACCCTGATGATGAAAGATGATAAACAAACCTGGCTGGGTGACTTACTAAAAATACATTCCCTCCAAGAATCTTGGAGCCCAAACCGGAAGCTGGAAATAACATTTGAAAGCATCATATAACTCCTCTAAACCCATTGAGCTTCTTGGTAACATCAAATTACCCCTCTAATCAAGCTGACACAAACCCAGAAAGTCAACTCCAATTGCAGAGCAAGAGAACCCAAAAATGGGGACATTACATTCCATTAGTCCTTTTATTGTTTCCCATGGTAGTTATTTGATATCTTTTCTTAGAGATCACATCTCTTTGAGGATCCCTTCTAAAATCTCCCGCCATTTCCATTCTCCATCCCCTTGGTGCCTAACCCCCTCTCACAGGGTAAACACCAAGAGGATAGTTCAATAGACTTTCATATCATCACTGATTTTTGTTCTTTCCTTGTGTTTGATTTAATTTTTTGAAATTTTGGACGCTGTTGTCCTTTATATAACCTAACTAGGGTCCCGACAACGGAACCAATGTTAGCAAGAAAACTAAGGAAACACAAAGTGAAATTCTGAGCCCCAAGTATTTTCTTAGTGTTGTAGTTTATACTCCATACTCAATCATATAAAGGAAAACACCAATTTATTCAAACAAAGGATGACCTAATTAATTATAAATCTATTGAATAACAGAGAACATCAAATAGATAGAATTTCGGTAATAATTATATTATTAATCATGTCCAAAAGAGTACAATATATATATATATATATATATATATACTCTGCCTATCTCTTTCCTTTCTTACATATAATCCTCATACATAATACAATTTTATACAGTTCTTACATATATTCCTCTGTTCTCTCTTCCTATTCTCTATATCTTTCTTATTATATTGTCATTCATATCTTTCTCTATACATATATCTATGGAATGGGATGTGACCCATCTATTCTACTCCTAGTCTAGATGGTATCTTTCCAATCTTAGGGTCAGCAAACTCTTTGCGGCAGGATGCGGCAGGATGCGGTAGGATTTGCCCGGTGGTGTACTGTGACTCTTTCCGGCTAATAGAATAAATACATTTTCCATAGTATTAATAGGAAATAGATAAGAGAGTCCACAAAAATATTTATTATTAATGAGTCTATCCACATCAAGATTACTTGACTTTGGGAACCCAATAATGAAGTCCATTAGTATTTCTACCCACTGTTGTATTGGAATGCCTAATATTTGTAAGAGGCTTAGAGTCCTTATTTTCCTTTTATTTCATTGGCATATCAAACATTGAACCACAAACTTTTGGACATTCACTTTAATACCTTCCCAAAAGAAATAATTCCTTATAAGATGATAGATATGAACAAATCTTCTATGGTATTTTGTTAGACCCAAAAATCCTCTCTTCGGGACTTCTTGGGGGCAGGGGATCTCACCTGCAGGGGACTAGTCTCACCCTAGCTTGCCCCCAGTACTCAAGATACGAACTGTTGGGCTGCTGGGTTGGGTCACGAGGACACCCCTATTGTATCAAAAAAACAAAAATCCTCTCTTCTTAGGGTCCATCTTAACACCTTTAAGTGACACCAGATGTCCTGAGTATTCTACTTCTTTCACTCTAAAGACACATTTGGATTCTTTTGCATAAATTTAATTATCTTCTAATCCATTAACAATAGGAATATGAAACTTGTCTTTATGATTGATCTCGTTTATTTTCGTTTAATGTGAGCACATTCTCCATGGATAATATTTTTTGTTATGCATAAGCATAGGGGATAAATAGGAACTTTTGTTGGGATGAACAATGCTTTTTGGTATTAAATCAATGTCATGATTATGATCTCCGATTATAGGTATAACCTTTGATTCTTGAAATACTTGGTGGTGTTGAATAATCTCTTGAATTTTTGGTTGATCTTGAGTTATCATATCATGTACTTCTATAAAATGTAATTGTGCCCCTATCTTATAAGAACCTTTCTTAAAAGATTTCTCCATCCTATGGGGGCTAATGATTTCACATGGTGGTGATTTAATTCTCAAAAGTTTATACTTTTTCCCATGTATCATAAAAGACATGGATAAGTCTTGAAAATTGAAAGATATTGTTCCTAATTGTTCAAGTCATTGCGCACCCAAAACTACATCCACTCCCCTAATAGGTATAGCAAACATTTCAAAATCTAGTTGATAAGTTCCCATTGAGAATTGAGAGTTTTCTATGATGGCATTTACCACCACAAGGTAGTTATTTCCCATCAACACTCATGACTTTAAAATTGGAGACGGGATAAACAAAGCAATTGAACTCATTGGCTAATCTTCTATCAATAAAGTTATGTGTACACCAGTATCTACTAACACTTTCACATTTTTCTTTTTTTATTACCAATTACTTTGAGCGCTTGTAGTGCATTTGTTCCATTCAATGCCTGTAGGGCGATAGTAGTACTTTCCTTTTCCTTGGAATCCTCATTCTTAAGTTTTATGTTTAGTCTTTTTGTAAGTACTTCTCCCTCTTCTTCAACCTTATTCTTTTTCTCCTATCTTTATCTCTTGTTGAGGAGAAAGATTACTAATTTCTCTTAGGTTAAAAAATTTGTCCATGTTTTTGCTTATAGGATTAGTCACATTTTTATCAGTTACTCTCATGGTTTCACCTTAGGTGGTGTTTTGTTTATCAATATGCAATGCTTGTTGCGTAGCTTTAATAGTTGTACAAGGTTCCAACAAACGAACACCATGTTGAATTTGGTCCTTGAGTCCATTGATGTACAATTGTAGCCTTTGGTAAGGTGTCACCTCGAGAGCTCTAAGTGCCAATCTCAACTACTCAACATTATATGCAACTAAAGATTTTAATTGTTTTAAAAAATTTAGTTAGGTAAAATAGTTTTCAATGCATGGTTGTTCATAGAAGGCTGCTAATTCTTGTCAACTAAATATTTGTCCTTGTCTGTCACTCATCTTCCATTGATACCATTGATAAGGTCCTAATTCTAAATATGGTGAAGCTATGTCAACCATGGCATAATTTGGTATATTGTGAAGTTTAAATTGTTGTTCTATGAGGCTTATCCATGAAATTACATTTCTACCATCAAATTTATGAATGTTTATTCTTGGTAGGTATAATTGTTTGGAAGGTGTATTGGGGTGTCATTTTGCTGTTACAGACCTGATTCATGCTCAGAATTGCATAGCAGACCTGTTCCTTCATGTTTGGAAGCCTTTGCAATAGTGTTAAGTGTGTTTGGAGGCCATTGTGACAGTGCTAGGTTAGTCACGGATATTTGGTGACAGTTTGGTGTTGTATTTGACATATTTTGGATGCCAAGTTGTGACAGACCTGTGGTTGTCAATTCCTTTGCATTTTTGGAGGTGATTTGTGGAGCTGGGTGATCATAGTGCCTGTTTGCTACCATTGGAGGTGTTCTATGGGGGTTGGATGGGGTCTTTGATAAGTTGGCATAGCCGCCATGACCTGCAACTTCACAACAGCAGTCCTGCAACAAACTCTATGCGACCTTTCAGACCTGTAGCATTCATCTTCACCTCTTTCACCAAGGTATTTCAAGTTGGCATTCCATATGAGTGTTATTACATGTATTGGCACCACCCTATGAGTTGTTATTATTCAAAAAACAATTGTAACAGCTGTGACGTGTGTTTTGAAAAGTTTATATCAGATCTTAATGATAGCAATGTTTCCAGAGTTGCAAGTTTATGTTATGATTATATTGGCAAATTTTCAAAAAGAAAAAATAGGGGTGACCATTACACCCCAACATCATAAGGGATGAGGCTGGGATCATGTGCCAAGCAACTTTGGTAGAATGGATTCCCCTCAGTCCTTGGCTCTCAGCCAAGGAGGTTTCAACCTAAGGTTCATGCTCTCGTATCAAATAGCTAAATGATTCTGTGGGTTTGATATAAAACCCTCCAACAAAAAAAAATTAATTCAGGTGGGAAAATTATTGAAAACTTGATCAAATACACAACAATGTGAAAACATTTGAAAATAAAAAATTGAAAAATATTTGGTGAGTACTTATCAAAAACTCAGCAAGCAAGTTTGTAGCAAAATAACTCACTAATCTTTTTTTGCTTGTGAGTACTCAGGTTTTTTAACCTATGGCCAAACCCAACTATACTGAACCTGAGCCTGAAATGGCAACTTAGAGTCAAATCTAATTTAATAGATTATTTTTGGCCTAATGAAAAACTTATCATGCAAACACACGCAAACAGGTATTGCTGGAGGTCAAGAAAGGTAGCTCTTTAGGCCATTACTAAGAGACACACCAATTTAGACTCATATAAACTCATGTCAAACTTAAATTCAGCACTGTTGATAAACTGAACTTTATGTGATTCACTATGGACAATTAGGATGCATGCTAAATAAAGTTCTCGGATGGAAGTTTTAGTTGAAGGCCATCCCGAAAACAAAAGTTGGCTAGAAGCCTAGAGCTAACGTATGGGATTTGATATGCATCTATTCTAGCATACAAGAGGAATTATATTTTAGTATTGTAAGTTTGTAACTTTACCAAATAGTTACCAGTGCTTTTACGTTTTAAGGTATTTACTGTCTTCATGTACAATGACGGTCATTCATAATTAAGCCTCTGTTTTTCTACAATAGAAAGATTCACGTCTTGTCACTAGAGTCCCTTAGATTCGATGTCTCAATATATTGTTATGTGATATCAAAAGATCAATTAATAAAAATTGTGATATTGGCAATATGAGATTGTATTCAAAGGTTGATCATTTGAAGGACAACAGAATTCCTTTAACTCAAAGATTTCACTTGACATTTTCAAATTTAGAGATGATCCCAAAACTCCATTTTTAGCTAGACTAAATGACGTGTAATGCCACATTCTGTCAAATACATTGTCTGTATTTATTCACATAATATGCATATTTTTTCTATAATACGTATACCCCAATTCTTAACTAATGTCTCTTAGATTTAATGCTGTATTATATTGTTTTATGTGACTAACATATAATGTCTCTTAGATTTCATGCTGTATTATATTGTTTTATGTGACTAACATATTAAGTAATTAAACTTAGTTTTCAGCTAGATTGCATTCGTTATTAAGAAGGATGTCAATTCTCTAGGTGTGAGTGGTAAAGCGAATATGTTCATCCTCCTTAGCCAATACATATACAAGTACAACTACTGGCTACTTATTCAGTTGCAGTGATGTCCAAAGAGTCACTAACATTGGCATGGAGCATTCTGGAAAGTTCCTCGTTCACAGAGCTAGCATACCATATGCATTAGAGTTTTGCACTAGTGTGTGAGATCATTTGCTAAATTCATAGTGTTTGATGCATGCAATTTTTATGTTCTAATTTTGGATGAGTGTTGCTCCAAAAAAGAAAGGTTGCAAAAACTAAGATGCCAAACTTTAAATTCTTACCTCAAGTGGTTCTCCAACTTCATTCTCAACAATGTCAGACCCAGTCAACGAATCAATTGTAGAACACCCATCTGAACCAAACCTTTCAAACTTTCTTTCAGACTGTTGAATTCTTTCTCTATCACGACCCCGCACTTCTCCAGTAGATCTCACCAGTATTTTAGGAGGAGAAGGTTCAAGCTGTATTTCACCATCTGAGTGCCATCCATCACGTAGTGTAAGTAAATCACCATCTTCATGTACAATGCTCTCACCTACACCTTCCTCGTCATCAGAAAGACTTTGGGATCTATCTATACTAACACAATTTGAATAACTCGTACTAGCATCCTCAGATATCAATGGCAACTTCAACTGATACTCCCTTGATATTGTAGAACTCCCCTCGGCTGATGATGAGGCACCGACAACTTTACGTCGAAGACCATCAGAAACATCTTTAAGTTGGCGAACTATATCATCCATAGCATCATCAACATTGACTGTAGTAACAATGTGCACCAGAAAATAATTAAGTTTATATGACAAAGTGCAAAGGCCTATAATTACATAGGATTTGGATCTACAATCCTTTAAGTTTATAGTGTCTATTCTCTAGTCTTTTTCTTCGTCTTTTTCATTTGAGAATACATTGTAGCAAAGCAAACAACCAATTTACAAGACTCTAATTAGCTAAGAATGATCTACAAGATACTACTCAATCCTTATTACAGACCAAAAGTCAAATTTGTTCTTGATTCTCAAGAAGAACAAGATTGTTTCTGATAAAAAGTATAGAGTTCAAAATAACTTCACACTTATATTACAGAAAATAGAATAAGCCATGGGTAAAAACATGTTAAAACTAATATGGATGGAAATATAAGAGTTTAAGGCAAGAGTATAAACATAAAGTATCAAAGGAGTATGAAACTAAAACGTAAGGAATAACAGGCAAGTGTAAATGAAGATCAATACACTTGCAAGACATAGCAAAAATCTCTATTATATGCACAGACATACAAAAATGATGGAACTAAAATGGGCAGTGAAAAAAAAAAGTAATACTAAAAGCATAAAATATAGAAGCCAAAACAAGGGAGAGTTGGAAAGGATAGAAGGAAAATGTCCTAGAATTATCAAGGAAACTGGAAAATCCAATTAGCTGTAATTTAATGTTCTATTTAAGTAATGGATGTCAATGATAATTATGATATAATAACAACATTTAATTAAATTTAAAAGGTAACTTACAATGTAAATTAAAAAACTACCTCGTATTTTACCCATTCAATGAAAAATACAAACCACAATCATTGAAGTGTGCGCCATTCGATTCTCTCAAATGCCATATAACCATTCTTCAAACATTTGTTATCAAAGCTAGGACACTCTAGGAAGATTATGCCGAATCAAAGAAAGGCAGTCCTAGGAAGGGTACACTGGTTCAGAGTGAGGATGCCATAGGAGACACTAGTTCAGAGTGAGAAAGTCATAGGAGAGGGTGTGCCAATTTGATTTACTTGGAAGCAGAATAATTTATAAAAAGAATTAATATAAGAGGGACTGCAAATTGCTGTCCAACAGACAAATTTTTGTCCAAAGTAAACAGAAATATTGCTGTCCAAGGAGATAAATTGCTGTTTGAAACACAAATAAAAATAAAATAAAAAACCAGAAATCAGAAATCTATAAAAAGAACAGTGAATGGTACTAATGAACAATAGCAGGACATGTGGTGAACAGTTCCAGTGCAGATGAATAGTACTAGTCTACTATACACTATTATACGGATGAACACTGCTCATGTTCTTTTAACCAGAAAACTGGTTTTTGAATCTACAAAATAACCCAATACTTTGCAAAGTTCTATGAACAACTGCATTATATGAATCTGTAATTGCTTTTCTTTTTTGTTCAAAGTCTGGAACTTTTCCCTGTAGTTGAACCCCTAGGAGCATGGGAGTCTGCTGTTTCTGTTGATGTAGTAGCGGCGGGAGATCTCTTTCTCCCCTAAATTTGAAATATATAAATAATCCAAAGAGGCTGACTTCAGTGAAGTGACGTCTCTCTTTCAAGTAATATTTTTATATTTTATTTATTCAAAAAATAAGGCCGACTAAATTAAAGAGACACATTGCTTTGTGGAAGAGGCCAACCATTCAACAACAAAAAGATGTCTTGTTTGATAGAAGCCGACCCAAGATGGAACACCACCTCTTTTTGTATATATAGAAGGAGATGCACATTCATTATATCATTGATTATTATTCTCAAGAAGTTCACATTCTTCAAGAGGAGTTTGCATATCTACAGCAGATCGATATATATTGCTTCAAGGTGTTCGATATTAGAGAGAAATCACATTTGATTGTTCATTTGCAACTAGAGAGGTGCTATATTCATTACATCAGATTGGCCTAGTGTTTGGCCAAGTTGTAAAGCAAATTGCTGCTCTTTCATTCAATATATAAGTGATATATTTGTGGCTGGGTTTTTCTCCCTCAAGGAGGGTTTTCCCAGGGTAAACTGCTGTGTTCATTTGTCTTATGTGTTGCATTATTAATTGTTTACATTTCTGATCCTAAAACTAACAGTTTCGTGGAAGTTTCTGCCTTGACAAGGAAATTTCAGGGGCATTATTTACAGCCTTCACGACCTTGACTTGGACTCCTGGTGAGGTGGAACAATACATATGAACAATGAACATGAGCAATAGTGGTTTGTAGATGAGGAGTTTGGTCGGCCAGGACACCAGAACAAAAAACCTGCAAAATTGGAATGAAAGGGATGCCAGCATAGGTGGCAAGGGAGCATGGGTCCCTATCAAAGGAAGATGATGATGACAATGACAATGAAAACAAAAATGATTAAAACATTGAGGGTGAAATAGGCAAGAGGAGGACGGCATGGTATTGAGCAAGAATAAGAATGCTAATGCTAATGCTTATACTAACATTAACAACAATAATTCTAACAGTAATAATCTACAAGGAGTCCTATGAGGGGAAGTTCAAAAACAGAAAGGAAGTATTCAGAATAGTGGCATGCAAAACCAATAGCATGCATCTCCAACAATGTTGAATGGCTCAATCCCAAGGAACAGTTGGGTTGTTCCTGATGTTTTAGTTGCACATGAACCATAATCGTGATCAATTGTTGCTTCTTGCAGTTGTGATAGAAGAATGAGATAAAGTTCTAGTGGCAATGTCCCACCTTTTTATTTTGGAAATTTGCTTCTATCAAGGTGGTGAATTTAACATGGAAGAAGCATGATCAAATCTTGAAGCAAGTTTTGCAAATGAGGCTGAGATTGTGTTCAGTACTATTTCTAGTAGGAATTAATTCCATAACCTTGCCTTTGGATTTCATGTGGACAAGATTATCATTGTTGTCAAAAGTGTATAAGCAAGATTGTCGGTTTGATTGTCATTGATGTCAAGGAGTTCAATGATAGAAGATTGATAGACGAAACAGTTTCCATCATTATCACTGATGTCATTATAAGTTGAAAGGAAAACTAATGCACAAACATGCAGGCTGATAAAGAGAACAGCTGCTTATACAATCATTATTATGTTAAGTTTTTAAAATTTAATGAACAGTGACTACATAGAAGTATGGCAAACCAAGTCTCCAAAGTGGCCGATTCTCCATATAATACACATTAATATTAATATGACAGCGATGATGATTTAGATTATGGAGCAGCGACTTCATTAAAGGGTTCAAGATGTTAATGAATCTAATGAAGATATTAATGAGAAGCATCGATCACTATGCAGCAATCATATGCAGTGATCATATGTATAAGAAAGTTACATCATATCCAGTGATGAAAATTGTTTATATTAATTATTAACAATAAGATAAAACAAGTGACTTATGTAAATAAACATTAATAGACAAGCAGCGATTATATTCCATAAAGCAGCAATCATAATTAACAAAGGAGCATATTTCATAAGGCAGCGATCAAAAAGTTTTTCTGTGCAGCAGATAGGAAAAAAACACATAAGACAAAACTAAAGAAAAGGCAGTCTTATAAAGCAGCAACTATAATCTATAAAGAGATGTGATTCATACAAATAAATGATTATTATTAACAAGCACCGCAATTATTCAAAAAGTGCAGCAGCTAAAAGTTCATATATATTCTAAAGGCAACGAATATTATTCAAGGAGTAGTGAAGGATTAATGAAGGCAACGATTTAATTAAGGCAAAGGACATCGATTATTCTAAAGGTTAATAAAAAAAGCAGCAATTAGATTAAAGGTAACAATTAGTTTGAAAAATAAAAGGACATGTCTTTTTTAAAGGTTATCTCTAATCAAATAGATATCTCCTTTCATGAAGATATATATATATAGATTAAGAGATATTGTGAGGAGGGAAGAAGATTGAAAAAAAACAGAGGGACACATACAGATCTGCATATGAAGACATAGAAGAGAGATTAATGATCACATAGAAGAGAAGTTCATACAGATATAGAAGAGAAGTTCATGCATACATAGAAGAAGATTGTGAAGAGATAAAGAAGAAGATATATGCAGATATAGGAGGAGGATTATACAGTGTTGATGCTGAGATAAAGAAGAAGATCTTGCAGTTATAGAGGAAGAGATTGGGCAGATACAAAAGAGAGATCTATGCAGATATAAAGGAGAAATCTATCCAGAGATAGATGAGAAGATTGTAGAGATATAGAGGAGATATTTATGACAGATCTATAGAGGAGAGTAAAGTCAGGTTTGAAGAGAACTTGCATAATTTAGTGTAATTGTTCATCATCCATTGAAGAGAACATTCACAATAAGATGATGGAATAATTTGAATATATATGAAGATCATTCAAGAAGAAGCAAATAGATGTGAAGCAATAAGCATGATATATAAATGGCCATCATCAATTAAAGAAGCAGCATAGAAGGTGGAATTTTGATTTGGAAGTCGGTGCTTCCTTAAGGAGAGATTGGTATCTCTCGCTAAATCAGTGCTTAGCAGTGGAGGTTGGTGCCTCTAGTAGGTTGGCACCTACGAATTATGGGGATTGGTGCCTCAAGTAGGTTGGTGCCTACAAATTCAAAGGTGGGAGTTGGTTCTTCCAGTGGGTTGGTGCTCACAAATTGAATGAGGGTTTGGTGCCTCTAGTGGGTTGGTGCTCACAAATTGAATGAGGGGTTGGTGCCTCTAGAATTTGTAAAAAGAAGTTTAATAAAAGCAATATTTTTGCCATGGTTTTCAACCGTAAGGGTTTCCATGTAAATATCGTGTGTTATTGTGTTCTTCTCATGTGCATGATTATTGATGTTGAGTAAATGATGTTATGGTATTAAGTTTGAAAAAGTAAAGATTGTTATTATGCCGATTCACCCGCGCAACACCCGCCCTCCTCCCCCCACAAGTATAACCGTGTGCTCATCAATTACACTATTTATGTTAATGATGTAATAACATCATTTAGTTATGTCTAAAAGGTAACTTACAATGTAAATTACAACTACCTTTTAAATTACCCATTCAATAATAAGTACAAGCCACATTCATTTAAGTGTGTGCCATTCAATTCTCTCAAACTCCATGCATTCGTTCTTTCAGCAAATCGATGACAAAAGAGACCCAATTTCTCAAACAAGCCTAGATGAAAAATTATATTTACTTATCCCCTGTTAATCGGGTAATTGAAAAAAATATTAAGCATAGAGCTACTTGGAAATCACCAAAAGTAGATTTTTTCAAGTTGAACTTTTGATGAAGCTTCTAGGAGAAATTCAGGCCAGGCTGGTGCTGGGGCAATGGTTCATTCCTCCAAAGGCTATTTCTTGAGAGGAGGGTCCTTTTCCTCAGCACTAAATTGACCAAAAAAGCAAAGGCTTTGGATTTGTTAGAAAGTCTAAAAATGGTAGTTGCTAAGGGCTGTAAATTTCTAGAATTATAGTGGGGACACCCAAGTGACCATTCATGGGTGTGGTAAGAAACTCATGAATGATCGAAAACTTTATAGCATTTTGAAAGAAAATCTTGTTGTTGGTCAAAACATTGAAGTGATCTCAAATAAACATTGTTTTTCAGAATGCAGCTGGATCATAGATCTTAGCAAATGAGGGGTTATCACAACTGGCTTTTAATACAAAGATTAGTGAAGAATCGAATGATTGGGAGATTGGTCGGTTTTTAAAGTTGGACTTTCCATTAACAAAGATTAGAGAGGACCCAGACAAGTAGGGTTTAGAATCATTTTGAAGGCAGAGGTGACTCATAATGAAATGCCTATTTCTCCCAATTTTCAACCACCATTCCCTAGCTATAGAAATTGCCAACTTCTAAGAATAATTTCAAGGAGTAGACTTGATGGTTCCTTTTCCCCAGCACAAATTGCCCATATGTGCAGAAGGGCACACAGCCCTAATTAGAGCTCATGTGAAGGCTTTTATCGGTGCCTCAAAAGCTTTCAATACCCACGAAGCTGGCTGTTTTCTTTTGTAAGGTTTGGTTTCTTTTAGTGATTGCAAAGTTGTTGCCAGAAGGATGGATCACAAACATAATGTTAGGGGCTCTCCATACAAAGGTGCTGTGTCAGACAGGAGATTCAGAAGAACATTCTACACTCAGAACATTAAGTCTTCAAATTTTGTTAAGGACATTCTTGGGGAATAAGGCCTCTACAACACAGGGGTTCAAAGGACCAAAGCTTATATCATGGAGAATTTTGTTTAAAATATTGAGCGCTATGTTTAGGATGGGATTGTGAAGGACTGAATTCTCAGTTGATTTATTCCTGCCAAGGAAGATTCTCATTGTGGACAGCTTTGAGGATAGCTTGGAGGAACAAAATCCTGTTGGTTGCAAGGTGTGCAGAGGAAATTAAGCATCTGAAAATTTCATCCTTTACAGTCTCTATGCAATCTTCACATTATCCTTTGACATGGCAATCTGGAAATTTGGCACTGTATGTTAACAATCTTCACATAATCCTTTGACATGGCAGTATGAAATTTTCTGACCATTTTACTATGCCACTTTCGTCTTTAATGCGGGTTACCAAGGCATCTCAACATACCTTACTGGAACCAGGGGTTTAGGTTGTTGCTAAGGAGGAGGAGGAAGGTGTTCCAGGGCCTTCAAGCTGATAGTTTATCAAAGGATTTGAATAGACTTTGCATATCCATTTTTTTTTTTCTATCTTGATGGTAATAGGTTTTTACTGTAAGAGTTACTCTTCGGATAGCTGCCTTAGTTTGGTACATAATTATTTAATATTTACTTTCCTCATGGGAGTGAGACCCTATAGAACCCACATTAACCTATCTGGAAAAAGTTCCATTTACTTTCAAAAGTTCCAAATTGTTGACCTGTCAACATAGAAACTTTGAAATTTACCACATCAGAAATATTAAAACAGGCAAAGAATTCAAATCATACAAGGTAAATCATAAACAAGTAAATTTATTTAGCTTCTATGATAGACCATATCATTTGAGTGGGATAGATTAATTTGTTCTAAAATTCACACATTATTATTGAAAACAAGTTTCACTGATGCTTTTACCTGTTCCATGTTGTTGAAACCCACCAATTATTTGATTGACCAATTTCATATAAATCCTTGACTGAGAAAAGCACATGAAAATAGAATGAATGGTATGCACATTCAATTTAGGTAAGTATGTTATCTATAGCATCTGACATAATTTAACATGCACAATTTTATTTTTATATATAATATAAATAAGTTTTAAGATTTAAAATACTTATAACTATAATTATTATTCATCCACATTCAAGGGGTAAGTGTTAACAAGTGTTCTGCCTCCAGTTGGCTTTCCTAAACTAAATTTTGACGGAGCAGCTAGAGGGAACCCCAGACAGGCTGCTAGTGGGTTTATTCTTGAGGATACCTTGGGTACTCTCATTCAAGGTGGATCTCCTTCTTCAGTCACGTAGCATTTTAATTTGTCCTTTACAAGACAACACAAAATAAAACAGTATGTGAGATGAAACCTCTCTTCAAATCATAAAGAGAAGCTTCATGAGAACTAAACTAACCCTAGACACTAAGCTTAGACAAAATATACAATTATTAACACTATGCACAATACTTTCTAGGGGGTTTTGCAATTAAGAAATAACAGAATACTTCTGCCCTATCCTTTTGACTCGCGTATGAGCAAAAGAATGTTAACAGCTATTGTCTCACAAGAAAAAATTTACGGATTTTAAGAATAAATATAGCTAGTTCTAGACACAACACCTTCCTACTGGCTAAAAGCAGAAACCAACAAATTGATGCACATAATGTTTTAAAGTAATAATTAATCTGACATGTAGATGGAACCCTATCCCAAGAATTGAAAAGCTGCATTACATACAAAGCTACAACATAGGTAGACAAATGACTTCAATACAAATCTTGATAGTATTCTCTACTTCCAATTAAGTCAATTAAATAAAAAAACACAAGAAAAGCAAATTGAACAATAATTCCAGCAACATAAGCATAGCATCAGCTGTCCTCAAGAAATTATGTGCCCCGAGCACTTATTTATAAGGTTACAAAAACACAATTTTTGAGATTTAGGATAATAACTAGTTATCCCAAAATTCACAATTTAAAGCAAAATGCCAAAAACTACTGAAAAGCAGGAACAAAAGAACTTTAAAGCATAAAACTATCCTAAATAAAGCTAAAATGAAAGTTGACTAAAACACCCTAAAAATAGGCCCTTAGCCATCCTATCCAAAATAGGACATCCCGAAAAAGCAACTGCTAAAAATAGCATTTTGATGCATGAAGAACCTCCCTGCAATACTCCAAAACAAACACTACTAAAATTGCAATTTTGTTTTGATACATGGCATATCTTATGAAAAATCTTGAAACCCTAACCACCACCAATCCATTAATGACTTCACCAATCATCAAAAACTTCTTGTAGCAAGTGTTAAACCCCAAGATCTGCAAGAAAGGAGCAAAATCTGCCTTAAACCTTGTTGCTGCCCTCTTTACCTACTCCCGCCACTCAAACATTATCAAGATTCAAAACCCTTCTAGACATGCTCCAAATGACTTTATGCAACTTAAACTTGGTTAATTCACCCTTGTAGCACTTATGAAGTGTCAGTTTTATGATCAGATGTAATGCACAGAAAATTATTTCAAAATCAGACACAATAACACAGCAGATACCCCGGGAAAACCCTCCTCTTGAGGGAGAAAAACCCAGCAACAATTATATCTCTTATATATATGAGTAATGGCAACAAGTTACATTACAAAGAGGCCACACACAAGGCCAAACATCAGCATCAGCAATGGCTGTAACACAAACTAGTAGTCTGATCTTCAATTCGCACTTGAATAAACTCACAATCTGCTCCTATGTGAATTTGCACTATTCTTCTTGAAGAGCTCGCACTTAATGGAGAAGGAGATTGAACTTTCTTGATTGCAAATGAAGGGAAATGACCTCATATAAATACATTGTTAGATAGGTCGCACCCTTTCAATAAACTAGGTCGGCCACCAAGAAATAAATACAATTAATAATAATGAATTACAATGAAGGTCGGCCAAGGAAGAATGATGCAAGGAAGTCATCCAAAAATAATGTTGCCATTTACACATATAAATAATTTATATCTTCAATTGGGGCTGGAAGAATTGAACCTGAAGCTGCTAACATCAACATGGAGGACCTTTGCCACTTAATTTGGTCAATTCACTTCTTGAGGAGCACTTTTCCATGACACCCACCACTCAAACTGGCTAAATTAGTCTAGGAGCACTCCAACACCCTCTTTGCCACTTAACAATTATCATAGCATTGCCAAGAGCACTCTTGGATTATTGCTACCACTTGACTCAAAAAACACCTGAGAAGAGCACTCTTTTTGGGTTCCTACCAATTAAACTTTGGAAAACTAATGCTAGGTGTGCACTATAAAATTATCACCACTTAAATACTAGCTTCAACATAGAGGAGCACTCTTTCACTCTTTGAGCCAACTAAACACATCCAAATTCTCTACAAGTCACACTTCTCATACCTCTATTGCCTCAAACTTAATTGAAACCCCTAAAGCACACTCATAACTTTCACCAATTCTAAGACACTAAGACCTATTTTCTTCTCTTAGACTATCTTTCATCATTTCCTACCTTCATACATAGTTTGGCAAGCAAACAATACAACCCTTAAGGATGACAAACTATGCTTAGAAATTTATCAGCATCTCCTTTGTGCATTGCAAGCGTGAAGGGAACAAAGTGGCCAATTACCTTGCCAACACAAGTGTAGAGAAAGCTCCCTTCTCTACATGTGGCCTAATATTTGGCAATTCTTGCATAATGATCACCCTCCTTGAGTGCCTTGCAATGGGCCCCTCACACCCTTCTTCTCTATCATTGATGTAGACACTTAATTCTCACCACCTTCTAACATCATACCTAACATCACATCCTAATATTGTGTCAACATTTCCTCATTTCATGCTAATTCTCATTTTAATTTGTCCCCACTAATTAATTAAAATAGTACATATTATTTAATTAATTAGGCTAGTGCTTATTCGTTTATTCCAAAATAAATAAATAAATCCATTTTCACTTATTCTCCACAAATAATTAAAAATCTAATTATCCGCTCATATTCCAACCTAACTCATCCATGATACCCTTCTCTTTCTAACCCATGCACACTATTTAGTCAAAACAAATAAACAAAACCAACTAATTACCCTCACCCATTTTAGAACCCGCTAAGCAGCTATCATAACTCCCTCTTGACTATTTTTAGTCAATGAAGATTCTCAACTTATCTCAATCAATTTCCACTATGCATTCAAGATCAAACCAAACATCTATAAGTTCGACAAAATCCTTTGTCAAAAAATCCATGATCTTTAGAGCTTGGCAAGTACATGCTATAGAGATTTTGCATGAATCCTTGAGCAATCACATCTTTGCATCTCGAGTAAATCAACTTCAACAAAGTAGGTTTTGCACTGGTAAGATTGGCATGCATTTGTTTTATTTGAACTCTGTTTAGCTCAACCGAAGGTATGGTTTGCTTTAAAAGAGTGAGTTTTAATATTGCTCTAATCTTCTTTTTGTTTTGTTCTGAATCTTGCGTGTACAATCAGCATGTCCCATCTCCTTAGCCTCCCATCATTTATTTCCGTGGGCATTGATGACTCTAGCTTCTCAAGCTTCAATGTTATTTAATGCAAGCTTTTTGTTGTATGCTTCCTTTCTATTTCTATAATGAAGGCACTTGGAAAAACAATTATTTTCTCCTTGGTTTGTGGTATTTTCTCTATAGTTTGTTCTATTCTACCCAGAGAGATGAGACTCGCCAAGGGGGCATTTCCCCCAAACCTCCACAAGGAGTGTGTTAGTTTTAGATCAAAAATGTAAGCAATAAATAATGCAACACATAAGACAAATGAACACAGCAGTTGACCCTGGGAAAACCCTCCTCCTCGTGGCAGAAAAACCCAGCAAAATATATCTCTTATATATAGGATGAATAAGAGCAGAAATCTGCTTTACAAATCAGACCCTTCTCAAGGGCGAACTTGACAAAATAAATGATGAGAATCACTCCTTGATACAATCGAATATTAATCTCCTTGAAGTCGAACTGCTGCTACAAAAATTATGATTTGTTGCTAGGGTGTGAACTTCTCCTTGAGAGTGCAAATTGAGTGAAGAATGAATTGATGATTTAATGAATCAACTTCACCTTGTATATATACAAACCAAGGCATCTCTTCATTTAGGTCGGCTTCTTTTAAGGAATAAAAATACAAAATGTAATTTATAATTAAGGCCGACATGCCTTATTAATTATTTATTATTTAAATCTTGCGAGAAAGATATCTCCCACTGCTATAACATCAACAAGGTGTTTCCTCTTGACCCCACTAGGAGCACTGCCCCCAGACCCCCGCAAAGGGCATTGCCCCTCAACCCTGTTGAGGCAATTTCCATCAAACTTGAGATTATGGTTGTTGCATCATCCAAGACCTATCTTAGACGCATTTGTAGGAAGGATGTAGACTCCTCTAAGCCATAGAGTTCTAGTTATTGTTTTGATATTTCATATTTGTTTGGAAAATTTGATGTCATAGATTTCATATTCCATGAGTATTGTATACATTTGAGTCTTTGACTAAATATCTAAGTGTGTTATTTCCTTCAACAGCTCAGCTACAATTTGCGCTTATACTTATGTGATCGATGTATACTTGTGTATGTGATCAAATTAGCTTCTATTTGATGATGTTATTGTGTCTTTAAGGTTTATTTAATAAATGGTGTATGAAACAAGTTTTAAATCCTTAAAAATCTCTAAATTTCTTAGGTTTTCACTTTGTCAAGTTTGTGCCGAGTCCAGGCTCTAAGTCTCAAGTCCCAAGTTGAGTCACCCTCGCCGAGTCCATGCCGAGTCTGAGTCTTGTAACTATGATTCTACCCTTGACCTATTTCTAGTGCAATGATGTGGGGTGCATTTGGGTTGGCTAGAATATGGCCAAAAGGCATCATTCTAGCAGCTCCAAAGATCCATTCAAACGAGGCAACATAGACAATCATCATATGTGTGCTATTTTTCACTACCTAGATTATTCTTCTCTTAATCTTGTTGACTCTAGCTCCAAGGGGTTTGAAAAGTTCTAGGGCTGCTATTTTAGCAGATTTTTGTACTAAGTTAGATAGGGCAGTTGTCTCAATGCATGTTCATAAAAGGATTACCAGTTATCTGATTCATTCCAAGGTGTTTGAGGCTTCAACACTTTAGAAGGTTGCTGGTAGGTTTATTTGAGTGATAATGAAGAAGAGTTTTCTAAGAGAGTGGAAGCTCAAGCTCCATTGGGTGGTGAAGTGGAGAATAAGGTCCTTTCATCTCCAACTTTATTAGAGATGTGCACATTCTGAACAAGTAACTTTATGCGGTTAATACTGAGATTCAAGATCTCACTTCTTTATGTGAGGATTTTTATTTGGTTCTCAAAAATCTGTTGTCATCCTCGAAGTTCCTAGTCTCTCCACCTTCCTTCTCTTTTGGATAGTGTATAGATGGCATCCTAGAAGTTTATAGTGTCTTCAACTTTACTTCTCTTTTGGGTGGAGTGTAGGAGCAGTCAAAGAAGACATAGGAAATCATTCATAAGGTCTATTTTGAGGATCTGATGAACTATGTCAGTCCCATTGATTCTTCTCCTACGCAGGTGGTGGTGGTGGGCCATGGTTGGAATGTGGCCTCAGATATTATCAATAATATGCATGGTGCTTGAGACTGGACTGACCTTTATTTTTCAATGATGTCTACTCTGCTGGTAGCTTGCTTCCCTAGTGTTCCTGAAGGATAATTGGTATTTCTGATTTTTTTGTTATAGTTTAATGCCATTTTATATGTATTTACTGTTAAGTGTTAACCTAAGGGTTTTTTGTTCTCAGTTTTTTATATTAACAGGTGAGTGCGCTGACAGATCCCTCTCTAATAGTAGTATATAAAGTAATTACTATTATTATTCATATCTACTATCATAATCATTACAGAATAGCCCACCAAGAATACAGAATTTCTCATCTTGTAAAGACAAGAACAACAAGGCAGTCCCGGTGACCCCACCTGCAAAACACATGGCAAATCCTTCACTAAGAACAACTCAATTGTCACCTCTCATAGGTGGCAACAACTCTAGACTCTGGCTAATATTTGATATTTAAAATTCACAATACCTTTTATTTGAAAATGTATAGAATGAAGACATATTCATGAAAAAAACAACTGTGTCAAGTGTCAAATATTGAGACAACCATATCCAACTAATAAAAATGGTTGATCCCCAAATTAATGTGTCTAGATGTAGAAGAGCAAATGATACATATTTCTAAGGAAGCTACTAATAAACATTAAAAAAAAATTATTGTCAAAGCCATAACAATTTGAATACAACTATGAAGTCAAGATAGTTCAAAAAACAACAGTAGCCAATGGAAGACCATATGAGGAGTTTGCAGTTCAAATCATCATACCAAACAACAAAAAATGTTTGGGAAACCAAAATGGGACCTTGCAAGTGGAGGACTTATCCCTGGGGAACACTGATAAATACACTTGTATTTGAGGAGGTATGCATGCACAATAACAGTATAACCTTATTGTGCTTGATCTGTGTTATTTCTGGATTAGATTGTGTAGAGTTTTTCGAATCAGCATTTCGGATCACATTCCGTGATCCGTTTCTCTCCTTTAGCTCTTTATCTTCCTGATGATAGATCACAGAGTTTGATTCGAAAAACTCTTACACAATCTAACGCAGAAACAACACAGATCATTATTATGGATTGTAGAAATCTGATGTCTTTATTGTGCTTGTCAACCTGCGTAACAAATAAGGGGAAGCAAGCCCTTGTGGCTGATTTGGGCCAAACATATGAGATCAAGGGAAGATTATTTCTTCTTAAATTCAAATTAATGCCAAAAGATTTCTTGAACAGTTGACTCTAAAAATACAGAAAGTTTAGCCTAATAACAGGAGGTAATATGTATGATGTAACTAGCAAAGCAAAGTTCCCAAATGAAAGGTGTAAATTCAAGTTGCAGAAGGGTTCCCAATTGAAAGGTGTAAATTCAAGTTCAGACGATGCTAAAAGGGTAGATCAATCAAGAAACATGATCTGGATGGTTATGAAAAGAGATACCACCCAAGTAAATCTAAACAAAATAACTATAAGATATCATAAACAATGAGACTTGAATTAGCACAAGAAATGTGTGAATTGTACTTCATTTCATTGCACAGTTCTAGAAATATGTGCAGTTTTAGTTAATGGAAAATCTGATTTTGCCTGAAGGGAAGAATCATACACTTTCGGGATAAACTAAAATCTCTCTAATTTTTGTCAGAGTAATCTGAATTTTCTGCATAGAGAGAACAAAAGTAATGGAAACTTACCAGCCAAAGTTTTGATTACTGAAGGAGTCTTCCCATAAGAATAAGTCTGCAATAAATGTTTCAGTTAGAAAAAATTGCTCTATTTGTCTACACAAAGGATTATCTTATCATGTACAAGATGGCTCACGAACAGCATCACAAGAAATATATTGGAAGAATGCCAATCATATAATATACCTTTGAAGTGGCACTCAGAAAATCCCATACTTCATGTTGTTCAGCAACATTTGGGATGGACAATATATCCTGTAAATCCAAAATACACAGTCAAATTAATCCAGATGGATAAAAAATTT
This sequence comes from Sequoia sempervirens, assembly GCA_007258455.2. NCBI lineage: Eukaryota > Viridiplantae > Streptophyta > Pinopsida > Cupressales > Cupressaceae > Sequoia > Sequoia sempervirens. Next base: position 36,267 of record VDFB02373134.1, on the reverse strand, counting down.
ATAAAACCTACTCTTCTATGTGCAGGGAGTTTCATACTTTTAAATACTTGTCTAGGAGAATGCATCGTTGTTGAACAAAATAATCGTCAAGGCTTGAAGAAAGAAAACGTTTTGGAGGTAAATGAAGCGTATAATTTGGTATATCTCGCAGACGGCGATGCAATTGCTCAAAGTTACGATACCTGCATGAAAGAAAAGAAGTCCACCTGAGAACTTACCAAGATGTAAAATCTTTTAAGAAGGCATATATTTTGACATTGACCTCTTGTTCCCACAGACCAAAAGATCAAATATAATTGTTGAAAATTTTACTACCAATACTTGTTATCACATGAAAGACAAAAATCAACTAGAAATCTAACGAACCACAGTAACCTCTTAGAGTGAAAAGATGTTCGATGTCATCTGACAAAGTATGATTACAATAGACTCTACCTTCTGTCAACAAACCATGTTTGATTTTCTGAATTTGTCACTGCAATGGAATAAACGGCAAAAGATTTAGACCCAACCTTCTCAAAATGGGCCCCCAGCACCTGCAGATGCAATATCACATTTTAAACATCTAAAAGCAATACAAACATAAGAATATGCTCACTCTCTCAAAAAATGCCTGGCCACAATACTTACCCAGCATTTCAGCTTGGAAACATGCATATTTCCTATCTGTTCTGTAGATGGACTTTCAGAATGATTGAAGTTCTTAGCTTCACCAAGTTTCAAACCCTGTAATTTCTTTGACTCCCAAGCTTCTCCACCATCTGGTAAGAATGGCGTATCTACATTTTGCCAAGCATCTGATGGAGTTCCACTACTCTTGGATTGCTTATGGTGGATCTTAAGTGTTTGGATTTCATGCCTTGTATTACCTTCTTGCTTTCTCGCAATTCTTTCTTTCTCTAGCAATGTTTGATGACTGACATTTTTCCCACCATCTGCATTTTGATTTTCTTTTCCACCAATGTCTGGACAATAATCAAAACTTGATTCCAATGTCTCAATACTTTTCTTCATGAACTCTGTTGCCCCCAGTATTTCTGTTCTGGTAGACTTCCCTGTTTCTCCCCATGGAATAGATTCCTGAACCTGCATAATATCTTCCTTCTTTGCAGTACCTTCTATATCTTGTCTAGGAACCAATGATTTTACAGAGGACCCTGATTTCACATGAGCTATACCAATATCCTTCTTTCTGTAGTTTCGACCTTTAGTCCAAAGATTGTCTAGGTTTTCAGGAGCAAGAACCTGACTTCTTCTTTGTCTAACAGCATCTAATGCCTGTGCCCAATCTGCGGGTCGAGAATGTAAATAACTTGCAGTTTTGGTTTGAAAATCTGAATGGCTGTCACAATGAGATGAGCTTACTCCTCCTCCATGATCAGTGCTGTGGACTGAATTTCTTTCCTTTTTAAATATTTTATTCTCAACAGCTTCAGATAATTCTGGACCACTAACTTGCGAATCTTTTGAGATATTTTGACTCACAACTCCTTTGGACGACTTGCTATTAGATGAACCAGCTGATTCCTTTCTGTATGCATTCTTATTCTCTGATTCTTTTGTTGAAAGCACAACAAATTCAATGACCTCATTTATGAACCTGAACATCATGCATATGTAAGAAAAAATCTGTAAATTTCTATTTTTGTTCAGAAACCCATATTCGTGTTGGTGGAATAAGACAACTTGAAATATATAGTTTGAGTTATTAAATAAATAAATTTATAATTGCTATGTAACTTTGATCTAAACAGCTTTTTCCAACTCAACTAAAATAGACCTTCAGAAGAGAAATTTTGCATCTTTAAATCAAGAGTCAGAATCAGAAATCACTTATATCCTGCAGCCGCTGTAGAAGTTTTATGGAATCCATGTGGCCTCCTACCAATCATCAGTTCAATGAAACCGAGGAATGGGAAGAAACAAGTAAATATGTGACAGAGCAGAAAATTCAGTCGATCCTAGACTCTTCTTGATGACGAAGCAAATCAAAGTTGCAGTTTCAACCATTTGAACTTCCCAACTGCAGTTCCTTATAACAAAGGCCACTGAAAGTATACATGACTGACCAGAAGCACCTCAATGCCCCTACATAAAGCACACTAACTCCTATATAGTGATGCATAGAACACTCTAAATTCTAACTATAAATTACCAGGAAGCAATGTGAAGCCCCATGTGCATCTATTAAGGCAGACAGAAACCACAGGACCTACATTATAAGATCTCTTTCATTTGGAATCCAACATTTAGGACAATCAAATTACAGAAAAGAATACACAAGTCTGCTGCTTTACAGAGTGGATAGCTTCTTCTTCATCTGATAATATTATTGTAATATTTGTTATAAGTACTTAAAATAATTTATTAAAGTTTTTACGCATCATCCTAAAGTTGTGTAATATGTCATGTATAACTTGTTGGCTTTTGGGGTCCTTATGATCCAAATGTCATAGGTTTGTGTTAGTGTGCTAGTTAAAATTAGATTATATATATTCATAATCTATTGTTCTTTATGTTTTGTTCTTATGTTATGTTATTTACATGTTAATATCTTGTGTTAACTACTTGTTCGGGACTTGGTATTCCCATGGGGTGGTTTGCGAAGTTGTAAGGAGAAGGCTTTTATGTAGCCTTTGCTATTCTTTGTAATACTAATCTGGCAAATTCAATTTTGTGTTGCTGCTGTGTTATTCAAAAATCAAAGTGTAAAATTTGTGTAACCTGTGCTTTTTCCTTTGGGCCTGATTTCAATAAGTGGTATGATTTCAATAAGTGGTATCAAGGCCAAAGAAGGATGGGGGACGTTGAAGTAACAGTTTGCACCCATTCTGATCATAGGCACTTTTACAGATGAAACTGTACCAGACTCATCATTTTGCAAACACACTCAATGTTTTGTCTCATGGTTTCTCTCCCAATAATCTGTCTAGAAAAACCTTCTGCTTTATTCTGCTATTTGTGCAAGAGCAAGAAAAGGGGCACAGGCTTCCTTTCATGCCTCCATCCATACAAATGAAAATGAAGGGCTCTGTGAATGGATGAGATTGATTCTCAATCTGCTCAGCTTTCGACCCATCATCTGCTTCACTCACTCTTTTATGTACTTCCTCAGTCTCATGCGGAAGGGTTTTTCAAAAAGTTAAAACATTTTCAAACCAAAAGCAGAAAAAAAATTAAAATATAAAGAGGATCAATTGTTCAGCTTCTTTAAATTCCATAAAGCAGACAACCGTATGTTTGGTTGCTATTTCTATTTTTTCCCAATTCGAGATTTCACAGTTTCCAGCTCAGGTTTGTTAATTTTTTATTGGATATCCATGATTTTCCTTCCTTGATAATTTCAGCAAAACTCTTTCTGATTCTAGTAAAACTCAAAAAATATTTTGCAAATTCAAAGAATATATATGGAAGGGTTAAATATGGTATGGCTTTATTGGATAACCGTTGGTTTACCCAGAAGTGTATTTGTATCCATGAACTAACGTTGTGCATAGAACAGAAACAATCGCCTCAATCCTCTTTAAAGATGATCTATCATTTTGTATTGTGAAGGCTTAAGAGTTAAGATGTATTATGCATTCTGTTTGAAATGAGAGGAATATGTGCCCGAGTCTCCTTACATCATGCTATTGTGATTGAACAGACTACGTTGAAAACAGCAAGCAAAAAATATCATATAGGTTCAGTCAATGTTGTCTTTTAATATTTACCATTGTTGGGACAGATGACTGAAAATTTGATAGTTCAAGCAGTAGATGTTTCTGGCAAATTTAGCTCTATGACTAAAGTTGGTGTAAAGATCAATCTTTAGTGAGTATAGGTGAGGGTACCAAGCATGTTACCATCTTCTAGAAAGGATATACTTAAGTATCCAGTAAGGTTGTAATCAAATGGGTTTAGAGTTCCATGGCTTTTGATGTGGACAATGAAGGTTGGAGGACCCATGTAAAGAACCGGACCAATTTTTTTTTAATTTTTCAATAACAATTACAATGCAACACGCACCCGTTAAAGTTAGCTCAAAACCAAAACGATGCGGAAGGTAACTCTAACCAGAATGTACACCAAGATCCCGATGTGGGCAAGGTGTGAGCATTGGTCAGAGGATCTAATGCAAATGCAAACTGAAGGGAACTCTAACCAAGAATGCCCCTGTGCAGACGAGCATATGGTCAGAGGATCAATGCATGATGAACAGAAGTAACCCTAACCAAGAATGGCGCCGAGTGATTGCGAGCATATGGTCAGAGGGTCCCTAAACTACTTAACTGAAAGTAAATAGGCGGCAAGCCAGCCTCTTCCACTTATTCAGTGGGAATTACACGTAAATTCAAAGAAGAGAAGAGAGAATTGCTGACAGTACTACTGTTCAGCTTACAATAAGTTAGAGAGCCTGCCAATAGCACAAGATTAGAAGTTTCAAATGCTGCAATAATTCTTAACTAATCTCCAAAGCCCCAAATCCCTTTAGTAACAACTTCTCCCTCACAAATGAACTTTTCCCAAATCTGATATGACTGATTTTGACAGAAAATTGCACAGACCAGCAACACAGCAACTTACTAAAATGCTCACAAATCACTCAAATCTCACCCAATTCACATGAGAAACTAAATGCAGATTGCTCTAGAGATGATGGCGCCCTAGAATGAATGCATAAACATCACTAAATGAACCCTATTTATTTTGCACAGTTCCCAAAGCCACTTTCCAAAATGGTACGGCCCTCTTAAAGGGGCGATTTTCATTTAAAAATCCAAATGAGCATTATAAAATCTGTAACTTTGCAAAGATGGTCGCCTAGCATAAGGAAATGGAATACTTCAATGCCCAGAACAGAATTAATTTTATTTTGAAAGCTGTGAGCAAATCTTACATTCTTCTATGATGTTCAGCAACTCTAGAAATGAACAGAAAATGCAAACTAGAACTCCAAAATGCAATTACTCAACTGAAAAAGCAAATCAAACCTATTACAAGCTAACCTCTCAACTAGTTGCTATCTTTCAAGCAAGAAGATGAGCCCATGCTAGGAGGTGTGCTTTCCTCGAAGCGAGTGCCTGAAGACAATTCAGCAGCATAACGATGTAGTAGACAAAAGATCCCAAATGAAGAGCTGAGGCCTGAATATAAAGACATGAAGAGAGCCTTCTAGAAGCTTCAAGAAGGGCGCCCAAAACCCTAATTTTGAATTCAACATTTCCCTCCAAAAGATGGCGTCCTTTTTCCCTTAATGAAATATTTCACTTTTTTAATAAAAGTCAAACTCCTCAAGTAGGCGTCCATTTCATTTAGCCCAATATTTGACTTTAAAAATATAATTTATCTCTCAATGAAGCATCGACCCTTTAGGTCCCCTTTTTAAAAACAACATAAAGTTGTAATGCTAGGCAAGGGGGTGTTATAATATTAAAATATAATATTATAATGTGAAAATACTTATCTCTCCAAGGAAAATGCACCCAAAGGCCAAAAACTGAAGTGCCAGCTGAACCAACTGAAGAAGAAGACCAACTGAACTGAACCCAACCTGTCCACTGCCAAAAATAGAATTTACTAAAAATAGTAAATTCATGAAGTTGCTCGAAATGCCAAACTGACCATACCACCGCGAAGCTCTCTGAAAACCCAGAAAGAATCCGCAAACCGATTTCCAAACTTCAAGCAACAACCACCTCAAAATTAGGAAACCCTAATTTCACCATCCGAGTAGCCTACGGGTCTCCGGAATAGGCCAACGGTCAACAGAAACGATCACATTTGAGAAGGGGACATTACAACCCACCAAGAGGATGGAGTACCATTTCCATCTCCAGTTAACTTTTCACTCAGAGATTGGGCATACTACTTGAGAAGCAGCTTTGGTAGGAGTACATGGTTTTTTATTTTAAGTATGATGCGTGTTGCAGTTTTCGCTTTCCAGTGTTCAGTGTTGTCATTTTGGTTGTTAGCTTTTGAGTTTTGATGCAGAATGGAGGTGGTGTAAATGCTATTATTTTTCCCTGACAACTGGGGGAGAGGTTTTGGTGATCATGGTGATTGGTACAAGACTAACAGGTGTTGCTCACAAAAGAGTGGGGAGCAACTGTTGGAAAAATTGTCATTGATGTCAAGATCAGCATGACTGAAGATTTCTGTGTTATGTTGAAGATCAGATTCTATTACACAAACAGTGATGAACAGATTTAAAGAAGACAACATTTAGTAATGTATATGACAGAATCGATTTAGTAATGCATTTAATCAAAGTGCATAAACAGATCACTAGTTTAATAAAGAGATCAACGGTTCACACAGCAGCGATCCTGTCTTATGAAGCACATCAATTGGATTAGACAAAGCAGCGTTATGATAAAGTCACAAATTTAATAAACATGATCATAAGACATTTCATGTTGGTTTTCTGTAAAGAGGAGGACATGGTATTAACATCAATGAGTCTCTTTTCTGAAGGTGAAGACTCAAATGAACTGATTCAGTGTAAGAGACATGGTGTCTCTCAACCCCAAACTACGCTGACTATTGTAAGCTGTTTTCTTTGTTTTGCTGACTTTTTGTGATTTTTTTGTGTTTTTGCAATAATATAGTTTTTTTGTATTTTTTTGAAATAAATGCTGGGAAATCGAAATTGCAAGGAAATAAACTATAACTGAAGCAAGATAAATGTATTGAAGCTGCAAATGACTATAGTATTTCAAATAGATGATTACAGGCCAAAAAGGCATAAAAAGGCAAACTATAAATGAGCAGATTAAAATTTATTATAACCTGGAAATGAATTGCAGCAGATGTAAACTGTACGGCCAGCCTTTAAAATTGATTTCTCCCACTTAGAATCGATTGTATTTGCCTCCAATGATCTGGACGCCACCCAAGAGGTAGGTATGGGACCACAAAAGAAGGCGACTTGACAAAGAGAGAACACACCCCAGCTGAAGGTGGTACGGCCTGGCTGTGGCAGAGATAGTACGGCCTGAGGAATAATAACCAGCAATGAATGCAGGTTGTACGGCTTGAAAGATGATGTTTAGACAACATTCAATGCAGCCATGAATCTATCTACCCTTCTGACAATGATTTACTTTCAAACCCTTGCTTATCCTTCACCTTAAAGCACAAACATGACTTTTGTATGAAGCCACTCTATTCAGCAATCTTCAGTTATCTTTCACAACCTCAGTATGCCTGACTCTGAAGAAGTATCGTTCCTCAGTCTGAAATTGCATGAATTTGCAGAAACCCTTGTTTCTTCACAAACTCCAAAGCTCTTAGAGAAAATAAGACAAATTAGAATAATCAACATAATGAGTTTGATTTGTCCTTGAGCAATTAAACACTCTTCTCAAAAGCTCGATTCCCCAAAAAGCACTTTATAATGTTTTAATGATAATTAATTTTCCCTTTTGAAGACTTAGGAATAAATTCCTTAAGTGGGCGTACTTCTCCATGAGTATTAATTACTCATTAAATAATAATGGCCCCACTTTTTATTATAAAATTATTTAATAAAATTATAATATTCCTTTTAATCATTAATATCTTATAACTTGACTTTATAATATAAAGTCATATCAATAATTAATTAATTATCATTAAATGCTCCAATTATCACCAATCTGCTAATTCAACTGCAAAACTGGGTCGATTCTGGGAATGCCAACTGAACCAGGTGCCCTGCCAGAAATAGTATACCCTAATAGCCTGACTTACTATAAATAGTAAGTGCCAAAATATCACTCTGTGAACATCTACAAAGGCCCAAACCTGAATCAGAATGTGGAGTAATGTCCCTAACCACTGGGTAACTGCAAAAGAAGACCCTCTAACCACAATTGTCAGCCTACGAGGGTCAAAATGATAGGCTAACCCTTCTGCAAAACAAACTGACTAGGAAGGGGACATTACATTCAAAATGCAAATATGAAGAAAAGACGAAATAAGAAAAAAAAAACAAAAAATGAACAAGGCAAAAAAAAGAGATTACAACAATTCAGAAATTAACAGGCAGAGCTGGGTATGAATGAGACAAATTAAGAAAAGGACAAAAATCAATAAGACAAATTAAGGAAGTTACAAAAGTGCCACAATTTCATAAAAGATAACTATGATTAAAAGTTTCTAATACAAACAAAAAGGAGACTTGAAATGTCAAATGATACAATTGTTCCAAGAAAATGATGTGACATCAAGACAAAGACATTGAACAATAAAAGTTAACTAAACGTTGCACTAATGAAGAGACATGAGTCTTCTTCAGATTTGATAAGTCAAAGATTTAAAAGGTGCGATTCTGACTAAAACAAAATTACATAAAGGACAAAATTAAAGAGAAGACAAAAGACAGATTTATTAAAAAGAAAATTCAGATTTTGAGAAGTGCGATTTGTCTTGGAACAACTTCAGATTTATCAAATTAAAGATTAATTTGTGAAGTGGTGCAATTTGTGTTTTGGAAAGGTGCAATCTTCAGATTCAAAAGACAAAGACATGTTTTACAAAGGTTGCAATGCTTGAGAAATATATATATGATTCAAATTCAATTTGAAAGAATGAGTGTAGAGTTTGTGTAGAAGTGCAGAAGTATCTCTTGTGCGAGCCTTAAAGAAGAGCATACATCACAAAGAAGGGATAGATTGACGCATGAAGCAGATCTATTGAAAGATCTCATTCTACATTTGAAATTTTCAGTCAAGAAAGTCAAGGTCGGTGCCTTGCAAGAAGGAGAGTTGGTGCTCCTTGTGGGTCAGTGCCTACTAAATCAAGTTAGGGAGTTGGTGCTCCTTGTGGGTCGATGCCTACTAAATCAAGTTAGGGAGTTGGTGCTCCTTGTAGGTTGGTGCCTACATAACTGATTAAGAGGTTGGTGCCTACTACCATTGTAAACCCATTTTATTATAAAGTACATTATTTTGTACCGTGATAAGGGTTTCCACATAAAATCTTGGTGTCAACTTGTTCATATTGTTATATGCTTGCACAGTTGTCATTGGGCTAGAGTTTAAAGTTGATAAAAGTTGAGAGGGTAAAAATTGTCATATACTGATTCACCCTCGCCCCAATGCCCTCTCTCAATATATTTGTGTGCTCATCAATTGGTATCAGAGCCGGCCCTTTGAATAAGTCTAACAAACTTGAAGGGAGATCTATAAAACACACATCATGAGTGGAGAAGGATTCTCTTCCAACAAGGCTCCATTGTTTGATGGGAAAAATTATGCATTTTGGAGTATGAGGATGGAGACCTATATAAATGCTATAGGATTTGACGTTTGGCAATCAGTGGTGAATGGATATAAAGCTCCTTCAACACCTCCAACAGATTCAGCAAGAAAGAAGGCAAGTGAGAATAATGCTAGAGCCAAGAATGCAATCCTATGTGGATTAAATGAATCTGAACTTGTGAAGATAATGCATTGCAAATCTGCCAAAGAGATTTGGGACAAGTTGAAGCAAACTTATGAAGGAGACAAGAAAGTAAAGAGAGCCAAACTACAAACACATAGAAGCAATTTTGAAAGTCTTAGAATGGGTGAGGAAGAAAATATTGCTGAATTTTTCTTGCAGAAATACAACACATGAACAATAAACACAACACTTTTACATTGGGAAAACCCTCCTACTCGAGGGAGAAAAACCCAGCCACAAATATATCACTTATATATTGAATAAAAGAGCAGCAAATTGCTTTACAATTAGGCCACACACTAGGCCGAACTGATGCAATGATTATAGCACCTCTCTAGATGCAAATACACAAGCAATAATGAATATCGATCTTCTTGAATATAGATCAATCTGTTGTAGATATGCAAACTCCTCTTGAAGAATGTGAATCCTTGAGAATAATAATCGATCTACTGTAAAATGATGATCTCCTTCTAGGCGTGTGAAGTTGTCTTGAAAAACTTAATTGGTTGCCAAATGAATGTGAGTCGCCTTGAATATATAGACACCAAGATGCCTTTCCATGAAGAGTTGACCTCTTTCACATAAGAGATGACTTTACACAAAATGATGCGACTTCTCATCAAGTTGGCTTTAAGAAATAAATAAATTATCATATCCACCTCAGCATTTAATATTGTTTTATATATATTTTTGAGTTTGAAGGAGAAAGAAATCTCCCACTGCTACTATAACATCAACACTCCCTCTTAGCTAGGGAGATATCTTTCCAGATATTCACATCATGGAGTCTCTCAACATGACGCCCATAATGGCTACACCTATTTGTAGAAAGCTCAAAGGTTCATCACGGAGTCTCTCAATGTGATGTCGTCATGGAGTCTCTCAACATGACGTCCACCATGGCTACTCCCATGTGTGGAAAGAAACACACGTACAGGTGTCCATCACGGAGTCTCTCGACGTGATGTCGTCATGGAGTCTCTTAGCATGATGTCCACCATGGCTACTCCCATGTGTGAAAAAACACAAGTACAAAGGGTTCATCACAGAGTCTCTCAACGTGATGTCGTCATGGAATCTCTCAACATGACATCTCATCTTAAGTCTCAAAGATGAACAAGGGCTCGCACCTCATATTTCTCCGTTTCAGAGAAATATACACTACAAGGGCTTTCACCTCATACTTCTCCATCACAGAGAAATATACACTAACAAGGGCTTTCACCTCATACTTCTCCGTCACAGAGAAATATACACTAACAAGGGCTTTCACCTCATACTTCTCTGTCACAAAGAAATATACATTACAACAGATCTTCATGATGATGTGACTCCCTCTGAAGCTCCAAGTACTTGCATCAACCCCCTGACCTCCTCATCCAAGGTTGCCTCTGTTGGTTTTTCAAACTCCCTCTGAATGTTAATTCCTCCTCTTCGGAGAAACTAATCACAATGACAATCTAAATAGGTTCTTCCTCTTCGAGAGATGTCTCCAGTTATGTGCCACCAACTCAGTCCCATGGCAGCAAGTTGTCTCTCCATTCTTCAGCCTGTGTGACTTCCTCACAGGATGCATCAAGCTCTTCCTCCCTTGAATGCAATCTGGCATCATCCTTATGCTCCTCGGTCCGTCCTAAAAGCATTTTAGAGAGTTTAATAATAGTTAATAGAACTAAACTATCCCGAAGAGAAATACCAATGCTAGAATCATACATGATTCACTATTCCAATGTTAATGCATGAATTAATAACTACATAAAATTCATTCAAGGTACAAGCATAAAATACTTATCTTTTTATGTTGGGACACCAATGAACTAGACTTGTAGCTGTGTCTCATCTTCACCACCTTCACTTGATCTCGGCCTCAAGGAAAGTGGGAAAATGAATTGATCGTTTATCAAAGATTGAAGACTCCATTTAAATCTTGAGATCACATTATGAATAAACACACCCACACTCATGCGATGAAAGAGTTTAAGTAATCAAAAAGAGTGAAAATAAATCATCACTTCCTTCCTTCCACATGGCCAAAGAGAATACGGCATAGGAGAAATGCCACGAAGTGTTATGCCACCCTTAATCAATGAATCAATGAATACCACAGGAGTCGTCGCTTCATACATCACCACTACAACCACATTGAACATTTATTTGTGCATCGAACAAGCTTGTGGCTTCAATCATTACTTCCCGACTAGGTTTTTGTTTAACCAAATCTGATCGAATCTTTTCCTTAGACCCGCTCTAATACCATGTTAGTTTTAGGATCATATTTGCAATAAGCACAAATACAACAACACATGAACAATAAACACAACACTTTTACCCTAGGAAAACCCTCCTACTCGAGGGAGAAAAATATCACTTATATATTGAATAAAAGAGCAGCAAATTGCTTTACAATTAGGCCACACACTAGGCTGAACTGATGCAATGATTATAGCACCTCTCTAGACACAAATACACAAGCAATAATGAATATCGATCTTCTTGAATATATATCAATTTGTTGTAGATATGCAAACTCCTCTTGAAGAATGCGAATTCCTTGAAAATAATAATCGATCTGCTGTAAAATGATGACCTCCTTCTAGGCGTGCGAAGTTGTCTTGAAAAAATTAATTAGTTGCCAACTGAATGTGAGTTGCCTTGAATATATAGACACCAAGATGCCTTTCCATGAAGAATCAACCTCTTTCACATAAGAGACAACTTTACACAAAATGATGCGACTTCTCATCAAGTCGGCTTTAAGAAATAAATAAATTATCATGTCCGCCTCAGCATTTAATATTGTTTTATATATATTTTTGAGTTCGAAGGAGAAAGAAATCTCTCGCCACTACTATAACATCAACAGAGAAGAAGTTAAGGAACCAGCAGTAGTGCAAAAAGTATTGAGATCCCTGACACCAAGATTTGACTCCAAAGTATCGGCAATAGAGGAAATGAAGGACCTGGACACCTTAATCATGGATGAACTACATGGAATCTTAACAGCCTATGAGATGAGAACCAGAAGATATAATTCACTACAAAAGGAGGCTGCATTCAAAGCATCCAAGAAATCAAAAGGGAAGGAAGTGGAATATAATAGTACAACAGATGAGGAAGAAGCAAATTTTGTAAGGAAACTAAAAAGAGGATGAAGAAAATACAAGGGTAAACTACCCTTCAAATGATTTACATGTGGTAAGATTGGACATTATGCAAAAGCATGTCCTTATTCTTATAGGACTGATAGTGAAGAAGAAGATTACAAGCCAAAGAAAGGAAGCAAAAACAATAAGTATCACAAAAACAACAAAAGGGAAAATTTCAAGAAGAGCTTATACTCATATAGAGATAAAGATTCTTCAAGTGACTATGATGTGGAAAGCTGTGAAGATGAAATGTTGTTCATGGCTGAAGTAAAAGAAAATAATGAAGACAAGGATGAAAATCAAGAAGAGGAGATAGATCTTGATACAGAAGATTTGGAAGAAGAATTAGAATTTGCTATAAGTGAGACTGAGAGGCTGAAAGGAAAAGGTCTAAGAAGAAAAACTAGATTTGAAGAGTTAAGGCAGAAGTTTATAGAAACTGAAAAATTAATTTCAGATCTGAAGCTTCAAGTTGAGGAAAGCAAAAGGATAGAAGAACTAACCAAAGCCCAATTTGAAGAAAAAGAAAAAGAATGTGAAAGGTTGAAGTGTGAGATTGTCACACTAAGAAAAGAGTTAGAAAAGACATCAAACAAAAGTTATGTTGATGTTGTCAAGTGCACTGCCAAGGGAGAATGTAGCAAGAAGGAGGAGAATCAAGTTCAGCCTAAAGCCAACAATGCTTCAATAAGCAACATAGAAGGAAAGACCAATCTGCAGAAACATTTCCACCCAAACAGGTTGAAGAGTACATTTCATGGCTATTGTTACTTATGCAATCATTATGGGCATAAGGCAAGAGAGTGTAGAACACAAGTAAGACACAATGATGGATGGAACATAAATAGAAGAGCTTATGGATTCTCAAGAAGGAACTATAACTCTTTTATACCTTTAGTGGGTTATAGTGTTGTATGCTACAAGTGCAACAACTATGGACACATAGCACGATTTTGTAGATGTGGTTTTGTGGAACCACCTAGACAAGATATGAAGAAGAACACCATTGACAAACAAAAGGAGAGAAAGCTTACAAAAGTATGGAGAAGGAAACAAAAGCAAAATGATGATGAGGATAAATCTATGATCATGCAAGATACACTCCATACACAATTTTGAAGAGAAGCATGAATTCATGGGGAACCAAGTATAGCATTATCATTCAGCCCTATGGAGAAGATAACTCAAAATGAAGTATCAAAAATTTGAAGAGAAAAATCTAGTTATGCAATGGATTGGTATCTAAAGAAGATGATGAATTGGCTTCAATTGTTGGAAATTGTATTGATGTCAAAATTAAGAAGTTTCCATGCAGAAGAAGCAAAGTAATTTAGAAGTCAAGGGATGAAGAACTTAGAGAAAGATGAGTATTAGTAGATAGGTGTATACATTCAGGGGGAGCTACACACGGTATCTCGTAGCTCCATGAAACAGAAAATGCAAGACATTGTTGGAAGACCCCTTGCCATTGATGTCAACGGGGGAGAAATAGAGTAAGGGGGAGCAATGCAAAAAGAAAAGAATTATGTTGCCATCAATGACAAAGGGGGAGATTGTTGGAAATATTGTCATTGATGTAAAGATCAGCATGACTGAAGATTTTTGTGCTATGTTGAAGATCATATTCTATTACACAAACAGTGATGAACAGATTTAAAGAAGACAACATTTAATATTGAAGATCAAATTTTATTACACAAACAGTGATGAACAGATTTAAAGAAGACAACATTTAGTAATGTATAAGACAGAATCGATTTAGTAATGCATTTAATCAAAGTGCATAAACAGATCACTAGTTCAATAAAGAGATCAATGGTTCACACAGCAGCGATCCTGTCTTATGAAGCACATCAATTGGATTAGACAAAGCAGCGTGATGATGAAGTCACAAATTTAATAAACGTGATCATAAGACATTTCACGTTGGTTTTCTGTAAAGAGGAGGACATGGTATTAATATCAATGAGTTTCTTTTCTAAAGGTGAAGACTCAAATTAACTGATTCAAAATGCAAATATTAAGAAAAGACGAAATAAGAAAAAAAAAATGAAAAAGACAAAAAAGAGAGAACAGCGATTCAGAAATTAAAAGGCAGAGCTTGGTATGAATGAGACAAATTAAGAAAAGGACAAAAACCAATAAGACAAATTAAGGAAGTTACAAAAGTGCTACGATTTCATAAAAGATAACTATGATTAAAAGTTTCTAATACAAACAAAAAGGAGACTTGAAATGATACAATTGTTCCAAGAAAATGATGCAACATCAAGGCAAAGACGTTGAACAATAAAAGTTAACTAAACGTTGCACTAATGAAGAGACATGAGTCTTCTTCAGATTTGATAAGTCAAAGATTTTAAAAGGTGCGATTCTGAATAAAACAAAATTACATAAAGGACAACATTAAAGAGAAGACAAAAGACAGATTTATTAAAAAGAAAATTCAGATTTTGAGAAGTGCGATTTGTCTTGGAACAACTTCAGATTTATCAAATTAAAGATTAATTTGTGAAGTAGTGCCATTTGTGTTTTGGAAAGGTGCAATCTTCAGATTCAAAAGACAAAGACATGTTGTTTTACAAAGGTTGCAATGCTTGAGAAATATATATATGATTCAAATTCAGATTTGAAAGAATGAGTGTAGAGTTTGTGTAGAAGTGCAGAAGTGTCTCTTGTGTGAGCCTTAAAGAATAGCATACATCACAAAGAAGGGATAGATTGAAGCATGAAGCAGATCTATTGAAAGATCTCATTCTACATTTGAAATTTTCAGTCAAGAAAGTCAAGGTTGGTGCCTTGCAAGAAGGAGTTGGTGCTCCTTGTGGGTTGGTGCCTACTAAATCAAGTTAGGGAGTTGGTGCTCCTTGTAGGTTGGTGCCTACATAACTGATTAAGAGGTTGATGCCTCTAGTAGGTTGGTGCCTACTACCATTGTAAACCCATTTTATTATAAAGTACATAATTTTGTATAGTGGTTTTCTCCCGTAAGGGTTTCCACGTAAAATCTTGGTGTCAACTTGTTCATATTGTTATATGCTTGCATAGTTGTTATTGGGTTAGAGTTTAAAGTTGATAAAAGTTGAGAAGGTAAAAATTGTAATCCTACAAAGCAAGGAACCCAAAAAGATTAGAGGCATCAACTGCTTCAAATATCATCTTGCACAAATTCGTGGACAAGACACTTTTTTTTTATAGAGCTTGATGATATACAAGAAGTTATGGCTCTCCTTTCATCATATGAGGCAAAGAAGCAAAATGCCAGACGCAAATGTAGCAGCATGAGATGTTATTATGCACCTAATCACATATGACACGTAGTGGACACTAGACTATATGATTTTTGAGATTTATGAGCATATGACTATTGAAGCTAACACTAATTAATAGTAAGTAATAACTATGACAACTGATTGAAGTTGTTGAATTGGAATCAGGTATGGGTACATGGGCATGGTATGCTAGTATGACAAAATTTTAGGGGGTTGTGTATATTTGGGTATGTTCATACAAACCATAGAGGCATAAATCGTCGAAAAATCCCAAAAATCCCAATTTTTAAAAATCTTCGACCGAAATGATTATTTCCCAAAAAATTCCTGATTTAATCAGCCGTGATTTTGAACAATGTTAATGATTTTTAAGTGTTTAAATAGTGAAAAAATCACGAAAAAAAATTCCCAATCAACCTATCATGAAACGCTAGCCGCATGAAACCGCTATTCAATCGGGTTTTTTTCATTGATTATTAGCACAGAACTGAGCATTGGCCCCTCGGACGTGGTTCACCATCAAAGATTCACTATATTTTTTCAGTAAGTTGCTAAGGAAAATCACAAGTAAGCGACCTTTAATGAACATATATTTCTAATAGATGTTAAGGACATTAAAATAGAGACACATTCTTTGGTAGGCTTCTACATTTGCTATTACGGAAATAACATGGAATGGTTAAGAGATGTGTTGCCTTTTTTTCTATATTCCATGCTACTGTCATTTGCCTTGGCTCGTAGTAATGCTTTCCATGTATATAAATCAAAAGACACAATTTAGTGAGGAATAGTAGACAATATCATAAATGCTAAGTAAGACTTCTATCTTATTTTTTTAACATATATGAACCTTTGAGTACTTGCCAAAAGTAAATATAGAAAGCCAGACTAAACTAAAACGAAACTCTATTGGCTTGATATCAACCTAAAGAGGTTTGTTTTCTTTGAATTCTTGTGATCTTGACTATTCAAATGAATTTTAACATTTCAATTGTCAACAATAATACTAAGGTGGTTGTTTAGATTATCAAGGTTAGGTTGGAACAAATTTCCTTTTTAAATGCTAATAAAGTGTTGATAATTTGGAGCTTCAATTTGACACTCGCCATCAAGTTTTAATGACAAGCGGGTAGGGTAGTGACAATTGTATAAACAAGTGGGAAGGATAAGTGTATACATAATATTATATAGACATTGTGGAACCGGAAGCAGAATGGTTCCTATCAAAAAGATAAAAATCAGCTTGCAATGTTGAAAATAATTAACTGTAGCATATTTTATATCAAAATGAAGGATTGTTGTGGTTATTTTTAAATTTCCTATATATTCTGCAAGCATAATGTTTTGTTATTGGAGAAACTCACTGCTTAAATACATGCCACACTTGTTTGGTAACTACATTCCATTTAGGATCGTCATATACATTGAGGTTCAGAAAGCCTGCAAGGAGTACAATAGCAGTAAATGATGCTTTAGACATATATAGTGTAGCATTCTATGCATGTTAAATAGGTATCAGGCAAACTAATGCATGCCTTGAAAGAAGTCATGCCCTAGTCTTGTGGGCTTATCTTAATCCCTCCCAAAGCAAGCCTCATATATTTTCTCCTTAACAATCTAGATAAATTTCAATAGCAACTATCCCATTGAAAGGGGATGTTATGTTCCCCGTGTATTGATTTTCCATTGAAACTTGTACTTATAATCTCTCAAATTTTCAACTCAAAGTCCATCAATGTTTTTAATTCCATCATCCACTTATACGCAAAATCAAGGAATTTTTACTTGAATAATAATAGCTAAAATTATGGCCCAAATAGTTGCTCTATTCTTTTGTTCTAGCAAGTTTTTAGAGCCTAATGGAAAAATATTTAACACTCCCTTTACTCTTTTACAAATCTGCTAAAAATAGTTATCAATGAGAACATTTCAGTATCATTTATGGTGTTTTGGGATTTAAGATTTTGTTTCAAAAGAATTTTCTATTACTCTATCTTGAGCTATTTGGTTCAAAACCTATTAAGTTGAACTTTGCAATTGCATTCTTTGTCATATAATTTCCCTTTCACACTCTTCATATTGTTCTCTTTGACGTTGTTGTAGAAATTGCAAGTACTATTAAATCACAAAAATGAACTAGTCGATTCCCCTTTTGTAATTTATGATGTCTGCTTAGCAAAGAAAAATTGTCTTTTTAATGACTTTCTTAACCCTGAGGATTTTGAAATACTGGAGGCCAACTTGGATAGTCATGAGGTTGAACGACTTAGGAGAAGCTCTAAACTAGAAGCTTCATCATAAGGACCTGCAGCCCTCTAGCATAGCTCTATTTTTAGTAGCAAGAGTCATTGGCTATGTTTGATATTTTGGAACTTTGTACTTAGTTTATAGGATGACTTTGTACAAACTATATTGTAATTAAAATTTTATCAACTGTAACTATCTAGTTATTATTTATTCACTATGAAGTATGCTTTGTGCAATGCAATGTAATCAGTTTTATGAATATAAACAACAAAATCCTATTTTTTACAATTCATGGGTTAAACTCTCTATTTTATTTTCTCTCTATATCTCTTTGGTATGGAAATGCTCATAAAAAAAAAAAATTAAGTAGATTTTGTCTCTTTTTCTATAATTTTTTACTTTTTTTTAAAATCTGATTTTTTCCCCTTTTTTCACAATTTTTTCCCAATTTTTTCAAAAAATCTTATACTTTTGGTTTGCCGATTTTTTCCCCAAACGATTTTTGCTGCTACGGACTACAAACAACATATAAAAATCATAAATAATTATATATACAATATTAATATATAATATTTATTATATACAATATTAATATATAATATTTATTATATACAATATTAATAATTATCTGTTAAACTATTGGCAACACACATATTTATTATATACAATATTAATAATTAATTGTTAAACTATTGGCAACACACACACACACACACACATATATATATATATGTATATAGCATTAATAATCTAAGTTACTGAATTGGAATCAAGTATGGATACATTCTTGGGATATCCAGACAAAAAATATATTAAATCAAAAATATATACATATTTGTAACCTAAAAATTAATATAAATCTATACTGTATTAAATATATTTTCAAACATGTTAAATATTAATAAAAAATATTGAAAAAAATCAAAGCAAGATAGGAATACCATATCAAATATGGATACAACTACTTTCCAAAACCCTCTAATATAGATACCATTCAATATGACAAAATGATACTAAATTTAAAATAAAATTCCAATAAATTGAAAACAATATTAAATAAAATTCTAATAAAGCCATCTAAATATATATTGCTTTCCCACTTACTACTTATGAGTGGGTGATCCATGACTATCAACTATCCTAGTCCGCAACGAATATTTTCCATTACGTGTAAAGTTTGTATAAAGTATAATGTTAAATACAAATTTGATATTGATAAAACATTCTGACGATGAGCTCGTGACGCGACAATGTTTATGAAGAGAAATAAATCCCTTCAAAAATTGTGTTTGCAGGTTGAAATGCTATGGATTCGGTTTTGAATCATAGTGTCATTATTAGAGTCAACGTACGTTGGTCAAATCCATGGGCAATTCAATCTAGGATCCAATTCCAAGACGTTTCGTAGCCAAAATCGACTTGTATATATGTCGATTCGATAACATAGCAAATGATGTGTATTGAACTTTATTTATCCATGAATGAATGAAATATTACTTATTAATTCTCTAAAGTCAATTTTATCATTATGCATATTTTTTAAGATTATTTTGTAAATACATGTGTTTATGTTCAAAAAAATTTGTAGAGGAGATGAGTCCAAATCAAATTCAAATCCACCAAGCTTTGCTAAGCCACAAGTTTTTAAACTATGGTATGGTCAAAGGCATGTAGAGTTGATGTTACTTCAACATGATTGTGTCAAGGTGACATTCACTAGTTGACCAATACTAATTGCAAAAGACCAAGATATGTAGAGTTACAGAACAGCTATCAGATGCCCTTGATGATTAGGATTTACCCCTTTTGGTTCAAGGGAAGCTTTGTTGGGTTTTGCAGTCCTTATGATCCAAAAATCATTGGTTTGTGTTATTGTGTTACTTAAACTTAGATTATATTTATAATCTCATATTATTTATGTTTTGTTCTTATGTTACATTAGTAACATGTTAATGTCTTATGTGTTTTAGTTGTTTGAGAGTTGGTTTTCCTATAGAGTGGCTTGGGAAGTTGTAAGGATAAGGATTTTATATAGTCTTTGCTATTGTTTGTGAAATTAATTAGTGAATTCAAATTTGTGTTGCACTTGTGTTATTCAAAATGTAAAATTTGTGTAATATGTGCTTTTTCCTTTGGGCTAGATTTCAACATAAGTTAAGCTTGACCACACTCCACAAGAATGAACAAACAAATCAATCACTTCAATAATATGCTAGACTTTGAATACTTCAATAGAATGAAGCATCACTCATTATTCTTCTCTATCAATTACATTATCATCCTTAACTAGCATGAGCAAAAGTGGGACAAAACACTCAATTCCTCCAACTCATGATGTACAAAATATTTAGCCATAGGGAGACATCTTTTTGACATGCTCTCATTTCTTGATTGTTGTAGACCTCCTTGCCAATGATGTCATACTCCTCCCTCTCTCCCCCAAGGGCTTGCAGAGATAGCTTGATGCTCTAACTTGATTTCGCAAGCTTGAGGAGTTAACAATGAATCTCAATAAAACTAAGGTTATGATCAACACTACTAGGGACACACTTTCCAAGTTCCAAATCTCTTATAAAGGGGAGATAATTGAGATGAGAACATCTTACATCTACTTGGGCATTTAGTTTCTTAGACATCCCTTCAACCTAAGGCTTGAATCTTAATTGGACCTTTGCAAGAGTTGCACATCTCTTTATCCTAGAACGACAATGTTTCCAAATACACTTACAAGATATCCCTTCTAAAATGCACCTCTTTGATGTAGTCATTAGATCCATAGTTTTCTATGGTTTTGAGGCTTGGGGTCCCGACTTGGGGATAGCTAACTAGGCCCGAATTGAGAGGGTCCAAACCCTCATGTTGCAACATTTGATTTGATGCAGCAAATAGCCCCATAGTGTGTCCAAGCCAAATTTGATTCCCATCCCCTACAATTCTAGTGTCTTCTCAAGCTCATTTTCCACATTCATAGATTTAGATCTTTTGGTGGTTATGCTTCTAGGTATATGAGATCAAAGATACCACTACTTAGCTCTCTATTCATTTAAGAGGATTGCCTCTTTTGGTCTAATTAGATGTTGTCAACGTTATGCTAAGGCAAATTCACTCTTTTAATCCATCAACATCTCTATCAATCAGCTCCCTCCTTTTCATTATTTCTTAAACACCCCTCCTTTCCTTTTACCTTCCTCAAAGGTGGTAACCATTTGAGCTATCAAAGATGATGGCTACTAGCAACATATCTAGTTCACTTGGACCTATCCTCGTTCACCTCTCAATTTCAAGCTCACTATCTACATCAATCATTTCCCACAAATCATGGATGGCATTAGCATTCAACCTAACTAATTCTAATAGCATTAGCCACATGGGTTGAGGATCCCCATCGAGCAACTAAGAGTGTGTTCCACTTCCCACTAGCTTTGAATCAAGATAGACCAACACATCCCATGTAAGGACTTGATCTACCAATTTTGCTTGTCATGTCCCCCAAAATTGTGTCACTAAGATATAAAGTATCAAGAAACAAATAAATAAATAAAACATATATAAGGATGTTGGCAATATAATCATAATTATAATTATCCAAAGATAATGTTATAATTACCGAATATAAAATATAAACAAATAACATTAGTAATTTAAAGTCATTAAAAGATTGTAAATACTAAAATAAATAACAAATCAAATATAAAAATATATATAAGAAACTAATATAAAATAATAATCATTATTTGTAATCTAAGATATCATTATCAAATCTTAATTACCATATAAGTTATTAATACTATTCATTATAAAATAATAAACTGGTAGTCTTATTATCTTGCAAACATAATAATAAATAAATATAAATTGTAATAAAATCAGAAATAGTGAACATATTATAATTCCTAAGAAATCAGAAATAATGAATAAATATAAATTATAAAATATAACAAATAGTAAATAAAATGTAAATTATAAAATATAGTACAGATTAAAGCAAAGTCACTTTAAACCAAGGTTAACTTAAACAAAGCAAAAGATTTGGCTAAAAGGTCAACCGATTCCAAGGAAGGATACGTCCCAAGCAGGCTATGATTGGATATAAAAAAGAGGCCAATATAAGACCAAAAAGTATGGGATATCGGTGGAAGAAGTCAAGAAATATTGAGAGAAGTTTTCGCTGCAAGGAAAAGGAAAATCGCACTTGACAGGAATAAAGATAGGAATGTATTCTGTACAAAGCATCGAAGGAAATAAGGGAAATAAAGGTCAGATATTTGCTGACAAATAAGGTTCGATTGTATTGTGAGTTAATGTAGTATGATGGAATAATCATAAGGTATAATCTATTGTTAGCATAGATCAATTTATGATTTCAGAATTGTAGATTCCTCTATGGCAGTAAGCATAAGTATTTTATGGTTTTAGAATTATCTTTATAAAATTCAGAATTATTTATGACTTTAGAAATTATTTTATGAGTTCAAAATTATTTTGTGATTATTGGGGTAGCAGTATCATAGTTGATAACTATTTATGTATTTAGAAAATAAGAATTGTTAAATACAATTATGAACTTAATTATTGATAACTGCCAAGTATATTAGTAATTTAAATGACAGCTGATCCCTTATAAATATGTTTAATATATTATGATTCAAAAGTATATCTTGATATATATTTGATGGAAAGTATATTAAGATTTAATTATTTAAATTACAAAATGATAATTGATGAATATATTTTAAGTACATATCTAGTGATTCATTAATATAGATGATTGACAAATACCATATACACAAATAAAAATACCATATACACAAATAAATATATATATATATATACATTCACGCAAAGTAATTATTGATTTAATTAGGAATAATAATTTATATAAAATGTATATATATATGTATATATATTATCTATGTTCCACCGGCGTCGGGGACGGGGGGACGTCGAGACGCGGGGACGGGTTTCCGGGACGGGGGGACAAAGGGGCCTCAATTTCAGGACGGCGGGGGGACGGCGGGGGGACGGGAGGGGGGACGGGGTGTATATACTATATACTATACATATGGTACTTAAAATGCTAGTTATGAAAAGATGTATAAGACTATTAAGAAGTAAAATAGCAAAATTGAAATACTAAATTAGTACTTGAACATTGAACATTGAATATTGAAGTTTTCAGTATCGAATGATGAATTACTAATTAGAAATTAGAATAGTAATACTCAATACTACAATGTAACAATTGTTGCATCGGCAAATGGAAGATTTCTATTATATTATATCAAAAATATCTGATTATAAAGATGATTACAATGAGTAGCATGATTATATGATATCAAAACAAGTACAAAATCAAAATGTCAAAATGACAAAATGTAGTGAAGGAGGCAGAGGCCTCTAATCATCCCTCGGGAGGTCGGCAAACTCCTCATCACTAGAACCACTGGACTCCTCAAGGTCAAGATCCGCCAAAGGAACACCAACCAACCCTATATCTGAAGCATCCTCATCCTCATCAATCTGTGATGGCTCCTCTGGCTCTACATCCCATCGTGCTGCTGGGCTCTCCTTGTACACACGTGTCCTGCGGTCAGTGATACGCAAGGCACTATGTACAGCCACTAGCTTCTCTGCTCTCTTAGAGGAAAGTCTATTCCTCTTAAGAGAGTGGATGAAGCTATAAGTAGACCAGTTCCTCTCAGAAGCTGAAGAACTAGAAACCTGGGACAGCAAACGAATGGCTAGTGTGGTAGTCAGTGATTTCGGTCCATGACAAGTCCACCACAAAATCGGATCCTCCTGTGCCATAGTTCTTATGTCCGCCTTTGCTGCAGCCTTATAACCCCTAAGAGTAGCAAATTTCGTCCACTCAGTGCGAATGGTGCCAGCAGCTTCAACATCATACATCCTATCAATGCATTTGAAGAACCCTTCCTTCACCTCATCATCCTGAATCGGTGTAACTCTCCCAGGCCTAGGCATGTACCACTTCGGATTCAATGCATAAGCAGCCATGTGCAAGGGAGTGTTTAGGCTGTCCCATCTACGCTGAATAATAGGCTGAATGTAAACATTGTAGAACGCTAAAGTGGGGTCCTTCTCTCGCACAACTGCCCTCATCTGACCAAGCATAGAATCAATGCACTCATACACCTCCCCAAGGTTAGGTGCATCCCCATCCCCATATCTGATGACCTGTACAACTGGTGTAATGATGGTGACAATATATTTTGCATCATGCCAAAATGCATCACTCTTCACTATCTCCTTCACCCTCTTCCCCTGCTCTGTCCTGGACCCATCCCAACGATTCCATTCTTGTGTCATAACCATGACTTGCAGTGGCTCTTGCAACTCAAGCATTCTCTCCAAAAGAATGAAATAGGATGCATATCTGGTCTCAACTAGTTTCAAGAACTCCTTCGCGAAGCTCCTGAAGATGGCATGTGAAGTGTGGTGGTTGCAGATATACATCTGCACATCTCTAGCATTGCTGACCACTCCTCTAATCCACTCAATCTTCCCCATGTCCTTGAGTGCATTGTTCATGGCATGCACACAACATGGAGTCCACCAAATGTGTCTGTATGATGCCTCTATAAGCCTCCCTGCAGCTCTGCACACATGTGCTGCATCTGTCACTACTTGGACCACATTTTGTGGCCCAATCTCCTCAATAGCTGCCCGAAGGATCTCAAACTGAAAATCAGCATCTTTTCGATGCCCTGAACAATCAACCGCCCTGAGAAAGAATGGCCCCTCTGAACATGTAACTATAACATTGATGAGTGGACGATGCCTAATGTCCGTCCACCCATCCATAACTATGCTACATCCAGACTCCTCCCAACATGCCCTCATCGTCTCCATCAATGAATTGATCTTGGCATAGTTGTTATCCCAGATCGTGGTCCTCAATTTGTGCTCACCTGGTGGCACATATGATGGTCCTCCCTTCGCCACCATCGACATCATCTCCTTATAATAAGGAGAGCGAGCTACATGGAATGGGATTCCATTGGCAAAAAAGAACCTGCCAATGGAATCATCTATCTGATCCCTCAGGTGCACATTAAATAAATCAGCTATGGGGTTAGGCTGACTTTGCATCTTGCGTTTCCCCTTGCCCTGTTGTGATGCAGCCATAGTGCTATAAGTGGATGACGGTCCTGAGGCTGACCCTGACAATGTTCCTGCTCTCTGATGCAATGTAGGAGTAGAAATACGTGGCTGCGTCTGCATTTGCTGCTCCTGAATCTGCTGAATAGTCTGAATATGTTGCCTACCAGACAAGGTAGTAGGCATTGGAACTGCCAGGTCATCTGGAACACCCCAAAGCTTGTTGAATTCAATTCTGTATTTCAAATTTTTAGGGTCCTTCAAAAATTCGCATGCTCCCACACCCTTTCCTGGCCAAAAGAGGAAGTGTGCATTAACTCTGGTGATGCTCCCAAACCAATCATCACCACAAATGTTGCATTGCCATTTCCTCGTACCACCAGTTGATGACGTTGGGGCTGTTATTCTTGTTGCAAACTGTTTGAGAGGAGATTTGGGATCATAAGGACCCCTAGCCCACTTTGCCAAAAGCTGGGAAGGGCAATCAGTAGAAACTGGTGCACTAGCTATGGAACTAGTATGCCCTTCTGGATTTGACCCTTGCTCACCCCCCTCATTGTGCTCATCCTCATGCTCAGGTTCATATTCTGATTGGCTTGCACTATGAGAATCAGTTTCCATCTCATGCTCACTCATTTCATGACTATGGGAGCTCATTTTGACACTGCATTTCACAAAATGAAAAAAAAATCAATAAACACATAGTTTCAGCCTATGCCCTACTTTAAAATTAAAAAATAAAACTCTATATTTTAAATTTTTCAACAAATTTTATATTGCAAAACAAAATCTAAGATTCTAAATTAATTTAGAAACTAGAAAATGGAACAACAAGAATTTAGAAATGAAATAAGAAAAATTAAAAAATGAAACAACAAGAAATGAAAGAACATTGAAAATCAGAAAATAAAATAAAAAATAAGTTAAAAACCCTACCTTTTGCTTTAAAAATCTCTTCAACAAGGTGAAGAATCTTCCTCCTCTTCTTCTTCTTGCTCCTTGACACTCCTTTTTCACTTGCAATCACTCCTTTCACTCCTCCAATCACTCTTTCCTCAGCCTTCACTCTTCTTCTTCTTGTTGTAGCAAACAAGTAGAAATGCAAATGTGAATAAAAATGAAAATTAGAGGGCCTTTTGAAGGCATGTTAGACTTTAGATGGGCCCCACATGCCCTTAGGGTTCGAATATAAGAAATAGATTATAAAAAAAATCTTTAAAAATTAAGTTTTAATGTTGCTTTTAGCTGTCCACCGCGGGAGACGCCTGGGCGTCCCC
Organism: Sequoia sempervirens; assembly: GCA_007258455.2. Classification (NCBI taxonomy): domain Eukaryota; kingdom Viridiplantae; phylum Streptophyta; class Pinopsida; order Cupressales; family Cupressaceae; genus Sequoia; species Sequoia sempervirens. The sequence goes on along the minus strand of VDFB02373134.1, from coordinate 9,795 downwards.
GAGACGCTCGAGGGATGCCCAGGCGTCTCCCTCGGCGTCTTGGGGACGCCTAGGCGTCTCCGGCGGCGAGCCAAGGAACGGTGGCGCCGCCGGAAACGTGGGAACGCCGTCCCCACGTCTCCGGGACGTCCCTGTTCCCGAGACGCTAGGGCCCAGAGGGGGGGACGCGTCCCCGAGGTACACTGTATATTATTTACACTTGTCTAAGAATGATGCTTGTAGCAATTATTGCACCTTATAAGTAATAATGACTCTATTCATTCGCTATGTCATCAAATGGTTTAAGAGAACCCATCTAGGGGACCTGGTAAGATGTTAACATCTACCCTAAGGTACTTATGAAATAGATTATAGGAGAATCAATCGTAGTGAGTGATAAGGAGGAAATAAATAAACCTTTGACAAGAGCAAAATATTTATATCATCTTCGATCTTATTAGAAGTTATTACTGAAATTCATTGGTCCCTAACGTTTCTAACGTCTCTTTGAGAAACACTTTGAATGTAAGATTCAAGTTTAAGTGCTTCCACTAGAAAGGGGTCATTGCATTGCTTGTATGGAAACTCTAATGACTCAATATCTACTTTCTTCCACTATCTGAATCAATGCTTGGCTCTTTTCTCTAAGGAGGTCATTACCCTCAAGCACAAGGCCTTGCAAGGGGCCACTATAGCCACCAAGTTGATCACCTCATTATTTTGACCTAATGCGGGTATAGGTGGCATTCAATGCCCTCAAGATAGCACAAATTTCCACATAGTTGATGGCAAATCAATGAGATAGCATACTTCTGCGCACACTACCTTTGCACACATTTAGACTATATTACCCCACCTCTCTCACCCATGGCACCACATTGTTGCGTCTAAATCCCAATTAAGGTCTCATATTCAAGCACTTGTCACCAATGTCTTTCCCACATCCAACAATGTCTTAGATGTGGGAAGATCTTCAAAATGGATGTTAGGCAAGGTTCAAACAAAGTTTCTAGATGATACTCTTGGCACCTCCCCAAGGCCATCCAACTAGGTTTTCTTTACCCTAGACATTTAACACAGACATCATTAGTGCTTGTATTACCACCTTCATTGTTATTGGAAAGGGTATGCTTCTCTTCTAGTGATAGATTACACCCAATTAACCAAACATTTTGGCATCCTTGGTTGAACCTTTTTTGGCAATGAGTCCTCTCTTGGATTTTTGGACTATTTGTAGACTAGTTCAAGTCATCTTCTTCATCTCATGGACTCTTTACTATCTAACAAGCCCAGGGTTCTTCATTCATCAAATTATGTTTATATTTTTTTTTCTTTTAGATGTCTTTTAGTTTGTATCTTCTTTGGAGCCTCTTTTTGGCTCCCTCTTGTTATAGAGTCTAGTTGCTTTTCAAAGACCCATTGACCTATTTTTGTCACTTGTGGACATTAATATAATTTGTTTCTTTCTTTCCTTCTTAAGATTGTCCAACCTACGCCCCTTGCTTGTGGACATATTCCTATGTGATGAGCACATAGTTATACTAAGAGAGGGGGCACTCATTATAACAACAATCTTTTACTTTTTCAAAACTTAGTCAACCACAGCAGTAATACTCTAAAACTTAATCATCCACAGCAATAACACACATGCAAGATCTAGCAATTAAGAACACAGGAAGAAGACACAATTTACGTGGAAACCCTTGTGGGAGAAAACCACAGCAAAATAATCAACCTACTTCTCTTACAAACTTCTTTTGTAGGCACCAACCCACTGGAGACACCAATCCCCACAACTGAGCATCAACTCAGCAAAAGACACCAATCTCTTATTTCGATAGGCACCAACCTACAAATCTTTCAATGGATGATTTGTCTTTACAAGATCTGATTGTAGATACACTTCGCTTCACAAATCTGAATAATATATATATATATAATCTTCTTCGTAGGCAACAACCTACTTCTCTTACAAACTTCTTTTGTAGGCACCAACCCACTGGAGACACCAATCCCCACAACTGAGCATCAACTCAGCAAAAGTCACCAGTCTCTTATTTCGATAGGCACCAACCTACAAATCTTTCAATGGATGATTTGTCTTCACAAGATCTGATTGTAGATACACTTAGCTTCACAAATCTGACTTTAAATGATGTAATTATTTCCTTCACAAGTCTAATGCACTGTCCTTCCTTCACAAATCTGTTCGCTACTTCTTCACATATACTTCTGTCTTAATGTCTGTTATAGTAAACTCAGATCTGCTCATAAAACCTTTAAACATATGATCAAAAATCCTCCATAAATCTGATCATAAACTCTTCATAAAATCTGCTCATGTTCTTCAAATAAATTTGCACACATATCTCATATAGATCTGCATATATTCTTCAATAAGAATCATAAATATTCTTCATACTTTCTGCCCTTTTGGTCTGCTTAAATCTGCTCAATATACAAAAATACTCAATGCTTACTTGCTTGCAAAACCTCCAAACAATCTTCTTTTATATCATGCAAAGGAAGGCGACTTTTTGATAGTATGACACTTCACAATGCTTGCAACTCTTTTTATATATATGCACCTTTTCACCAACCCTGGGCACACTACTTAGGGGTCAGTCCCTATAGAAAAATTAATTTAATTTATTTTGAAATAATCCAAAGAGGGTGCCACACTAGGAGGGGTCGGCCCATACTTAATAAATATTTTATTTATTTTAATTTTAAATCCTCCAATGAGGTGCTTCTCACAAAAACTTAACCAATCGCCCATTTGACCTTATATCTTTGCTCAAAAATGTCTCATGAAACTGATCCAAATCACCTTAAATATGCCACTCCAATATGCTGATATGAATCGCTCCAATGTGAGGATAAGACATTGCTACTTTAACATCCATTACAAGATCTAGCAATCTCCAACACTCGCTTTGACATAAATGATAAGAAACATTGCCAACAATCTTGTCTATACACCTTTGACATCAATGACAAACTATTCATGCCCCTTTGACATCAATGACAATATTTCCAACACTATGAGCATTATTGGATCATGCACTGGCCCTTTCGCAGTGATAGATGATGATGTCACTGGTTCTCTTGCCCTAAACATCGCTGCAGACATGTAGCATTGTTGGTTTCTTGCCCTAATCTCTTGCCTTCATTCCCCATGTTTCACTGAGGACTCCCCCTGACAGAGCTATTTGTGCTCATATTTATATTTTCACTGCTTGGGGTTTTACTGATTTGGGGATACTTTTCTCGAAGTGCTTTGTGTTTAGTTATTCTCCTTGCTCTAGTAATTTTCTAATGTGATTCGCCTATTCTTTAAGTCTCATTTGCCTGTTTTTAAATTGCCTGTTGACACTAATGTAATTTATTTCTTGCTTGCTTGTAATGCCCTGGACACTATCACATGTTTGCAAAAGCTGCTTCTTTCATGTTCACTAATACCCATAAAATTGTGTTCTACAGCTTTTCTCATTTTGCTTGTCAACCTCTCAAACAAAGCTCCACACTCCTCTCTATAAAAGTTCTAATTTTAGAAATTCCATAACAGAGCTCTTAATGAGAAAAAGCAGAATAATTTTCATGTCTCATAGAAACTAAAAAGATTGGTTACAAGTTGATTGTGAGCCAATTTATCTGCCATCTTTATTACAGCCACACTCCACTTTTCTTCAATAAGCCTAAGGCCACAGACTAAGTTTAAGTAGCAACAAATGACATCCTAATAGTTGTATGTTACACAGGAAAATACTTTTAATTTGCTATAGACAAACACACGACCTAGGGGCAAATAAACACCCTATTCAAACTCAAACTGTACAAACAGTTCTATCAAACCAAACTCACCTCTTCAAACCCATTTGTCATTTCATGAAGTTTGCCTATGTTAATGGAGCATGGAAGCAAGGTAGTCAGTTTGACATCTATTGAAAAATGCAGGCAATGGGATCAGCAGATGGACAAAACTGTCTATGCAGTACAATTTTTATGGCTCTTAGCATACAATCAACTTGGTGAAGTTCATACAGATGGAATTCGAAATATGCAAAAATCTCCTCCATCTGTAGCATAGTAGACTGTTGCTTTGATCAGAATTTAAGGAAAGCAAATGACAAAGCTTTAATAGTATCTAACCAAACAATCATTTCTCTAGCCATATAGACAGTTCAGCTAGACTGAACAAATGTTTCATCATCTCATTATGGAAAATTAATCTCATCCAATCATTTGCTGCTACCATTGGCATATGATAACAGGATTTTCTTTGAAAACATATCAGGGCTTGTATAAGCCAACATGATCTCTTTCTCCATATACACATGAATAATTTTTTCTTTTAAGCAGCATAAAAATCTCATCCTTGGGTTGAACCACACAAATAACTGGAGATAGAAAGTAATCAGTGCAATAAGAGGCAGCACAGAAAAGAGTATTATTAAGATATTGGTAATTCTTACAAACTCGATGTAAAGGAAACCTTCGCGACTCCAAGCTAGATATAGCTCTTATCAACAATCTTGAATGCTGTCACCCTCAAAATCTTCTAGAGGAAGTTCTATTACCTTCACAAACCTGAGAATGTTCCAAAATATATATACTAATTCTAAACTCAGCTACAGAAACTAATAAAATCTCACCAAGAATACACTGACACGAAATTTGAGAAGTTATGGTTTTGGGAATATCATTTAATGGAGGAAGATAGAGACTTAAAAGACACAAAATGCTGCAACCACCATCCCAAATCTAAAACATGATATTCGATAGATTTTAAGATAATCAACAGAACTTTGTATTTTCACATCACAAAAGCAACATACAAGTGACAGATAATCCGAAGCTAACCCTGGGCTTGCAAAATTCATAACTGGCTGCATAACAGCGCATGCTAGAAGTTCTCGGGCAAGGCATCGAACAAGAGGGCATTGCGCTTCCTGAGGTCTTAAGACAATAGCAACTACTCCAGCCATTAACTGCCTAAGAACCTGAAGTACATTGCAACAAAATCAAATTAAATTGTAAGAAAAATAAATGTAAAAGCTAAATCAAAACCAGTGGATAAGGCTTTCCTCTTCTTACCTTGTACTCATTCTCTGGAGAGATTAACGCAGGGTGCAATTCCTTTGTAGCAGCTAAACAAAGTTTCAGTCTTTCATCCCTTTCTTCAGATGAGAGAGTGCGCATAACATCTCTTCCAATGGAAGCTTGATTCTTCCTAAAGAGTTCTATATGACTCCCAATCAAATCCACCATATCCCTAAATATGGAAGGTAATACAAAATTTTAATAAAGTGTCAATTTCTCCTACCTAGACTAGAATATAATAAAGAGCTTGGAAGCTACCAAAGATAATAATGGATCACCTGGTCAGTAAATCAATCAGATTGATACGTTTAATCCTCTGGGATATCTCCCCAAATACATCATTTATAAGAAATTTGATCTGGTCTGGAACTTCGTGGTCGGGAGTAATTGATGAATACCACAGATCTGTGACAAACTCATGCACAATCTTCTGGGTAAAATCATCCACTGCCACTTGAATAACTGGTGAGTCAATCTTCCTCTTCCATCTCATGGAGGTCCGTGCAGGAAAAAGAAGTGGATCATGAGGAGACAATTGCCTCTGTTTGAGATGAGAAAGATACGATGGCTGAGAAATCACTGGACTCCTCCTATGAATTTCCAGCTCAAGGGAGAGGTACCGAAATAACGCAATAATGATGAATGATATTGGAACATTTAACCAGACCAAATTACTTGTCACTGCCACAATACAAAGACAAATCAGTCAACAATCACCAACCAAAACAGAACACTCAGAACACTGAATCTGCAAACAAATTTCTAGAATAATGTGGAGCTCATCTGACTCTATCCAATAACTATGTGGAACACAGAACGGAAACAAATAAGTGATCTCATTATCTGAAGTCTCATCTTATGCTTCATAAAACATTTTCTTCTAGGGACAAATTTAGGAACCTGCAATTGCTAAGCTATTTTTCAGAGAACATTGGCAAACCTAAGTATACTGGCAGCTGTGAAAAATCTCTTTCTATTGACATTCCTACTTCATATTCTATAATCAACATGATTATTTCCATTTCACAAGAGTCTTGTATGTAGTAAAATAAATAAATGCTTCTGAAAGAGCACTCTTATTAGAACTTCCATAATATGATAAGAAAGACAGAAAGGTCACTAGAAATCTACTTGTTAGATGTGATGTTGAAGAAGTAAGAAGCATCAATAGAAGATAAGAGGCTCAATGTAAAATGTAGAGGAAACCATTGTGGACAAATCCAGTGCATTCGCCAATGAGTTAAGCAATGCCCACCAACTAAAATGGCTTATAAGGATACACTGGTGATAGCTCAAGGAGGTGGATTCCAAGGGTCATAATACAGAATTTGAACACCATAAATTTATAACATAATGTGCATACACTATCTCCATAGCTTAAATGATATTATACACAAAGGAAACACTTTATCGCTCCTTCATTTTCATACATTCTCAATTTAGATATTAAAAGATTTATTTTTTTAGAAGACCGTGAATCCTAATATTGAGCTCAATTTCATTAATGGTACTCAATTTGAGGAAGCAAAGAGTTACAAACCTCAGCAATTACATTGATGGGTTGATGAAGGCCCTCACTAAGATGAATGGAATTCCACATCATGAGGTGCAGGGAATGAACAATAGGATAGTGAGGGTGGTAGCACCACAAACATCATTCAAGATTGAAGGTTGATGTTCAATTCCATGCAGGGGGATGTGATGCTAACATTATGAACGGTTACTGAAGCAACTAGAGGACTCTAGTGTGTATAAAGTCAAAGAAAGAACAAAACAATTTCTAGTTTGCAGATAGGACAGCAACTGAGATGCCAATATTACCACCAAGAGAAAGAATAAGGCCTGCAAGCCATACATCCAAATTCCGATTATAGGCCATCTTTTTGGGTACTTCACCCAATGGTCTACGGGTAACAGTGAAGTATGTTAGAGAGCTTCAAAGTTATATCCAAAGGGAATGGAAGCTCATGGGTGTGATGAGGATGGATGAAGCAAGAAAAAAATCTTTTTCCATTGAGTTGAAGGAAAAAAGCAACAAAAGGCTAAACACAAATTTTTATTGTACACATTGTAAGATGGAATTGGATGCTCATTTGGATGGAAACCGCTAGAAGTTACATTTCAAATTGGGGCCAAACTGTCATAGTAAAAAGTGGGAGAATGTTAAAGGCAAGGAAAACTTCCAATGTGGATGACAAGGTGACATTATTGTCATCAGAGAAGACAGCAATGGCAGATCAAGCACCACAGATTGAAGGGGAAAGGACAAAGCTCTTCAACATTAACATTCAAGTGTACAATAAAGTAAATCCAGTATCTGATTCGGATTCACAGAGTAATTTTGTCACCAAAGAATTGGTGCACAGGCATAGAGTGGAAGCATATAAATATCCTAACCCATATCCATTGGGCAGGCTAAATAAGGATGCCAATATGCAAAACGGTTAGCAATGTAAAATCAAGTTTGCTACTCAAGCAAAGTACATTTATAAAATTCAGGGCGCCATTGGACCATTGGACATATATGATGTTGTGTTTGGAAATACTTATATGTGAATATAAGAGATGCCATCTTCATGAGAAGGGACCAGCTTCAATTGACCAAAGATGGGCATGTATTCATTGTCAATGCACATAAGGAAAAATCCCAGGGTTCAGCTGAGGAGGGAAAAGAGAATGAAGGATGCAAGCGAACATCAAGTGGCCTCATATTCAAAGAATGAAGAGGAAGAATCCACATAGGTTATGGTGAAAGGCCTATGCCTTGTTTTCCTCCATACCTCAGCCTTTGTGGGACCAAAAGCAGGTGTGATCCATAATGAATCAGTAGTTAGTCCCATTTGGCAATGTTTTCAGTTTTACTATAATAATTATGAGAAAGTAGCACAAGGGTTCATATGCTCAAACGTCAGTAACAAATTGGATGTGTCGAGGGCCAAAAAACTAGGCAACTCGATTAAAAAATTGCTGGAAGGAAGTGTGCAAGTTTTTTGAATGTGGGTCCATTTCATTTATGTATGATGAGTGTAGCAAGAGATTGGAAGCAATTTGAGAAAAGATACAGCTCTGTTATCGACCATTGTACTATTGTAAATTTGTAAGCAATACTTGTTGTAAATCAAGAAGAGGTGGCCTAGTGACTTTCTCCATGGAACTTCTCTGTCACATTCTGTTTGTTTATATTTAGATTTCAGTTCCACATTTCCTTTATGTTTATTTCCTTTATTATGCATGTAGTTGAATGCCTTACAATGTATGCGGCATTAGAAACCATTCTAGTCAGCAAGTTCAATTGATTTTTGTAATCACTTCCATGCTGGTGAGTCGTTATTGAGCTACTCAATGCCATTATGGATCAGAAAAGGAATCTCACAACCAATATTTGAGTTAGAAAAGAAGAATTCATTTTGCTACAAAATAAGTATTTGAGAAGGTGCAAAATTTTGTTTAGCAACCTGTTAAATAATTTATTTAGGCCTCAAACTTCAAGTATTTATGCTGTGTATTTTAATCCTACAAGTCCAAATAAAGCTTATGAAATACAGATGAAAAAGAGTGAAATGTATGCAGATTAAGAGACAATGGTTGTGGGCTATGAAATGTAAGCATATCAACCTACTCATACAATCATCAATGTCCAATCAGATTGGGTAAACCCCCTTCATCCAATACACACAGGTGAGACTATCAGAACTTTGAAGTTTTCCAGGCTGGGATATGTCCTCCCGCAATTAGGTGTAGTCCACTGGTCATTAGGATCACCTGCTTGAATGACCATTGGATATCCTACATTGGAAATTTATCTTAAGCTGAAATTTGAACTCAAGTGTCCTAATAAGAGTGGTTTAGTATTTAACTCTTGAGTAATGAGATTCACCAGTTCAATTAAAAAAATTGTTGCATTAGGCTTCTGGTAAGCAATACTAATTAAAGGATTACATATTCTGAACTCACTCACTGGCTTCACATCCATTGAATTGAAAATTGCTTTGATTGAATTGTCATGATTCATCATTCAACAACGACTATTCAATCAAACTAGATGGACAAGTCATGCATGAACCTTCCATTTTCCTGATGGCAAGCTTAAGCAATGCTAACTCAACAAACTCAAGCCATCCTCCTTGAATTCATACATGCGTTCCAAACATGTCATGCATGAACCCTCCATTTTCCTGATGACAAGCTTAAGCAATGCAAAGTCAACAAACTCATGCCATACTCCTTGAACTCATACACAGACCAAACATGTGCATATTTTGTCATCCTTGATACAAAGAAGCCAGTTGTCTAGCTCATACAAATACTTCAGTAATTATTTGGCTTTACCATGTCCCATAGCTGTAATAAAACAATCCTGTTGTGATTCCATACCATCCATGTATCAAGAGAAGGCTGGGTTCACAGTCCCTCACCACACTTCTGCCTCTGCTGATCGAGCTCATTGATGCTGGAAGGTCAATCCAATCTAAGAAAAACAAAACCTGTGAGGGCAAGTAAATAGTAGAGTGAACTGGCAGGGCAATGGAAGTCCTAGATTTAAGTCCTGGCTGGTCAACATTCCATGCACTCTATGGATAGGAAGAAGAGGTTCAAGGTGTGAACCCTGTTTTTTTAACATGAAGGCAAGAAATATTCAAACAACAACAAATTAAAAAGTAGGTCTGCTGGTCTTAAAAAGACTCATGGCACACCAATTCCAGAAAATCAAGA
>VDFB02373133.1:37500-50162 GCA_007258455.2 Sequoia sempervirens | reverse complement strand
TATTCTGATCTACTCTTTCCCTTCTAGCCCATCTTTCTCTTAGTTCCAAACACATGGGGCTTCCCAATCTTCTCCCCAACAACAAATTTCTTCCCTTTTTTTAGGGCAAAGGACTCAACCTTCCCAATTTTTCATCCAAGGGACTTATCACTAGCCACATCTTCGATGCCATTATCATACTCCATAGAGAAAGGGGTTGTATTTCTTTTCTTACCACCCTTTAAAGGAGTAGGAGGCTTCGAGTACATTTCCATTGAGGCTTTTGAGTCAGGTTCATAATCTTCATCAACATCAGACCCCGTCTCATACTCTAAATCCAACTTCTTCTGCTTACCCTTAGGAACCTTCTTAGAGTGATTAGGAATTACATAAGACTTGACATAATCTAAAATAAGGAGGATAAGGCCAACATGCAAAATAGGGTTTTTAGGATTGCACCTATGATCCTTAATACCACATTCCAAAGATGCCAACAAATAGAAAGGAAAAGAGACCTTCTTCTTGTGCTTAAAATGGTTGAGAAGAAAAAAATGATAACTAGATAGGATAGAGAAACGTCCATCAAGTGTTATGTACCTCATGAGTTCTTTGATGGAGTCTCCCCAAATAGCCTTAATTGAGCTTCGATAGTAGCCCCCACATTTAGCTTTCTCTAATTTCTTCCTTAAAGAAAACATCCATCACAACATTGGACTCCTTGTCTCTATACACTTTCCTATCCTCAGTAGAAAGGTTTGTGATACCAGCAATAAGGTCTTTAGTTATGTCAAATTTAATCCCACCCAATTTAAAAACCCTTTTTTGCTAGACCTTAACAAAAATATTTTTCACCTTCAGATCATGCCCATGAAGTCGCTCAATATAAGGCATAATCCCTCCCAACTGTAGCCGTTCACAAAAAATAGCATTAGATTTCAAAGTTTCACAAGAGAAAGGATCAGATATGTTCCATTTTCTGCCCATGATCACAGACACTGCAAACCCCAAAAGCTTGAGATACTTGCAAGAAATGAGAAGAAGCCTCAAGAACAAAGCTATAGAACAACCCACAATTTGTGTGGAAATAGTAAGGTGGCAGAAGGTAATGATTCTTGAAGGACGCCCCTTACGAATGATTTTTAAATCATCAAAAAATAAGTCCAAATCCAAATCGGAGTCACGCCAAAAGGTACACTGCCACGTGAATAGGCTCATGAGGAAAAAGTTAATGATGAAACATACCCCCTCCTTAGCCTTTTTGTAAATCATTTTTAAGACAAACAAGGTCATCGATAGGAAGGGGATCATCCCTTTCCCATATCCTATGTTCCCAATGTTAGAAAAAATATCAACTAAATAAATACTCTCTAAAAATATGTGAAATATAACATTCATCAAAGGAATTCAATATTTCCACCACATCTAAAATAAGAGATTCAATTGTCCATGATGGGGGTGTGGAATTCTTTAGGTTATTGATAACATTTAGAGAATCCCCCTATAACCAAACCTTCCTAAATCCTTTAGATTGAGCAACCTTCAACCCATGATAGGTAGTTGAATGAGTAGGAGTTGTTGAAACATCAAGTTTTTCAAATAATTTTATTTTTTTGGTAAATTGGCCTCAAAGTGGTGCTACATATGTATTTAGTCAACAATTTTAGTAATAAAAGTTTTGGACATTTATAACTTTGCTAGAATGATTCTAACTAGATCATACATTTGACCAAAACTTATTTTTAGTTAGAAATAATTAAATTCACTTGTGCTCATAAGTTGGGCCAAAAGTGTGACACACCTTTGTCCTTTTATCCAAATATATACTTAGAGTCAACTAATTCATGCATTAACATTCCCTTATCTTGAGGACATGTGGAGAGGTGGTTGTAGATGTAAGTCAATATGAATTTTGACCATCATAGGGGACTCTTAAGACTTGTTGTACATTGATGGTGGATTTCCTATTATTGAATCTTGAAGATCCATAGTTGTAACCATTATCTTTGCATAGTGAAGCTTTGTTAACCTAGAACCTTTATAATCCCCTAATGGGAGGTCTCCTATTGTGAGCATAGGTAGAAAAGCATTTGCAAACTTTTGTTTTAGAAATGACAATGGTGAAGTTCACAAATATGAGTGTGATCCCTAAAATCATCACTTCAATAATTTAGTTGATCTCACTAACTATGGTCAATGAACTTAGATAGAGATTATTTTATGGTAGGAAGAACGATCATCATTAGATCATGGTAGATAAAACTAACCAAGTGAATTTGATTTATAACTAGGGGCCAAAGAGGTTAGATAGACCTTGTAAGGGTAATTATTATCATGGGGGAAAATGAAGACATTAAGGAGTTAATAAGAGGACATCAAGGGGTCAATATGTTGAAAAACATATTGGAAAGAAAGGACCTAAGATTTCAATAAGTTGGGTCTACTTTTAGTGGAAAAATCATGAGTTAGATTTTTTTTGGAAGAAACGGATGTCCATTTTGAAAAAAAATGGATATTCATTTAAAAATAATAGAAATTCATTTAGGTTTGAGCTTCTAAACCTAAGCAAATATTTATTAATAATGGATACCTATTTAGGTTTATAGTTTTTTTTTATTAATAGACATATGTTCATAATAGCAAGACTAAAAATTAACTTTGGTAGTATGGATGATATTTTTTTCAAAAATAGGACAAAATTTAAACTCATTATAAATTACAATGTCTAGATTCAAATATGTAATTTGAAAAATATTGGAACATATTTTTTTATTAACTTATTATTTTTTAAACAAAAAACATCATAAGTTCTTGAAATGACATATCTAACTATTTTTTAATAGCTTTTAATTTTGTTTTTTTTTTAAATTTTTTTAATGTCAAACCAATCTAAACTTCATTATCTACATAATGAATTAAAATATTTACAATTATTTTAAATCAAATTATTTGGACCATTGTCCATAGATTTAAAAATAATGAAATACTTTTAAATCAAATTATGTGGACCATTAGCAATAGATTATAAAAATAATGAAAAACCTTAATATTAAAATAAAAAATAATTTTAAAAAATTAAAAAATATATCTTGACCAAATTTCAACATCTTTTCACAAAAATATTTTGAAAAATATTTTCATTTTATACTTATTTTGTGGGTTGCACATGTGCATGTTTTAGCCTTTATCACAATTTTTTTAAAAAGATCACTTTTTGTACATTCTATTCAAAAATAAATTTTATTAGGTATTACAATTTAAATTACATATTTGAAAAATAGAAGTAAAATCTTATATTTTATATTTTTACATGTTAATATTTTATGTATAAATACTTCAAATTTTTATCCTAATTATAACAAAAATTGATTTCAAGGAAAAAAGTTATCAGTTTTAAAAAAAAGAAAAAAAAGAAAAAGAAAAAGAAGACCCATTATATTTCTTAATGAACAATTTCAAACTAGCCTTACCTAATATTGAGTATGAGACTAATGTGCCAACAAATCATTGAAAAATAAATAAATATTTTATTAAGGCTTTATACCCAATTATACTTCTTTATCTTCAAATAGGCATAATTTAGGCTAACATTTTAATATAGAACATATATGCATGTATGGAGGTAGGTCTTTATTTGAAAGCATTGCTTCCCTCTTAACCCATGAACACAAAAGGTGCATAATTTTTTTTAGCTTGTCTTGAAGTATTTTATTAAATTATCTTCTTACCTTGGTTTGGTATCTAAGCAAAGTTGCATCTTGTCCTTAATTTAGAATTTATGCTTTAATTCTTAGATTAGTAGTAAAATAATATCTTTTAGTGTCTTAGTATTTTCATTGATCTATATAGTACATTGGAATGTCTATTAGTATAATAGACTTTCCTAGTTGTCAACTCACCCTATTCTCTAGAGGTGTCACTTTGTAATAAAGGTTCATAATACATACAAACAAAGTGTTCTTAACATTTTTTCTAACTTTCAAACTTTACTACCACCTATTCTTATTCTCAAGAATCCATTTTATATTTATACTCTTATTTTAACTAATACATTAATAGAAAAATTGTAAATAAATATTACTTCTAAATAACATTTTACTAAAATGACTCTCACACATGCTATGATCTACACATTAGTAAAAGTGGATTTATAAAATTTAAGTCTTTTCCCACATACATCCATCATAAACTATGATATTATATTCTTTTTATTGAGTAAATTGTACTCTAAAATTCTTTACAAGAATCCAACCAAATATCTTTATGTTTTGTATATAATTTTTTAAAGATTTTAAGATAATTTATTTTTGTTATTCAAAAAATACTGATTTGAATTCTATATGATATTAATACATAAGATTTGAGAGCTTGAATTATTGATGGTGAATTTTCCATCTGTAAATTGCTGGCAGTGAATTTTCCTAGAGCCCTCCCATATATTTTCATATTATGAACATTGAAAAGAAAGATTGTTAATTATAAAATTTAGTTATTTCAGTGGCTGAAGAATTTAGTATCCACTATTCTTTCAAGTCCATGATAAAATTTAGTTGCAGCAATAAGAAACTTACAACTATCAGCTTATACTATTCTGCATAATAAATAACTTACAGTGGGCTTAATCTGCAGTTGAACACTGAAATTGCGGACTATGACTGAATCAGATTGTCATTACAAAACACCAAACTGGAAGACTCTATAGATTTTACACGAGTCTTAAACATAATTGAGAAAGCATACAATATTATCGCCAAGCATGCATCTAACATGCACCACTTCAAACTAGGCGATATTTACAAAATTGGGCGATTAAAACAATAGATTGCCCCTTTAAAAATATTTTAGTTCTGGTAAACATGGCAGAAATCAAAACTATAAATAAAATCTTTTAAAATAGACTTACATTGTAGATTTTTTTGCATGCTCAGCTTCACTTTTTCACGATTCTCCCCTTCGATGTTAAGCAGCTCACAAGTTGATTTGTAAGCTGTTCTTCACTGTTGATGTATTTGAATTCTATTTTTTCTTCGATGGTTCAAATTCAGCAGCGAAATTTGTCACCTCGCCTCTGGGATTCTCTTCATGTGCGTCAATTCTTGCAGTTGTTTCATAAATCTCACGTAGACTTCTCCTTCGCCTCACCTTTTGGATCTTGTCGACTTTCTTAGACTGAACTTCTGCAACTTCTTTAATGGAGGTCTTTGTGGGCTGTTCTTGATTGTTGATGTACTTCAATTGTACCAAATCTTGAACCAAATCAGATTCAGCCTGTGAAACTAAAGCAAAATTTATCACCCCATCTCTCTCAACCTCATCTCTCTGATCCTTCTCATTTTTCTGATCGTCTTTGTTTCTCTGTTTGTCTTCATTTGCTTGGATTATTGCACACCTGCGATAAATATCACTTAGATTTCTCATCTTCCTTGGCCTCATCTCTCCCAAGGCTCTTTATGTGCCTGAGCTCCTTTGATTGACCTCCCTTGAAAAACTTAGATTTGTAGTCTTGTAACATCACCATTACAAACAAATTTAGACTTACCAACATAATATTTTTAATAACTCTTCATTTAATAACTCTTCATTTAGCAAATTTGTTCATAAACTGTTTAGTCTCCTGTACGTCATTGAAATCTTTCATTCATTCATTCATTTCAAATTACAAAACTAACAAACTTACAACTAACTTATTTTAAACATAATAAATAACTTTTACAAAACAGACATATAACATAATAAAAATCAAACCTGAAGCTCAATGCTTCAATGGCAGACTATGAGAAAGCCATAAAAAACGAAAAACAATATCCCAAACTCTGAGAAAGCAAAGCAAATAAGGCAGCCAAAGATTACCTGCAACACGAAAATCTCTTTATCTCTTACGCTCCCGGCAAGGCCAACAACACAACACAACTAAAATTGCACGCCACATCTCTTATTACAAGCAGTGACCATTTGGGGTGGAACCCTCGACTCATCGTACGGTCCACGTTAACCGAACTGATCCAACGGTTCTAATGAGTTGTGTCTTCCTGACCGTTCGCTCCACCGATCGAACGGCTGAAGTACCATGCTTTACGCTTTTCTGAAGCAGAATTCATCTTAGGGTTTTGACTGTGGGGATCACTGGATGTTATTTACTATGAGAACTTGTCAATACAATCAATACGTAAGCCTACGCAAGTGGCATAGATTCCAACTTACATATTTTTTCTTCAATTAACAAAAGAGCACTCATGCATAAAATATTCTCAAAATTCTAAAAGAGGACTTGAAGGCTTCTATTTTGGCGACAACACAATATTGATGATATGAAATGAAATATTTTAATAACATTCACAGACCAGAGAAGTCTATGGGACTCAGGGACAACACAAGACCATCTGCGAAGAGAAAAGACCCTAAACAGTGGATTTTGATGATGTAGTTTGCCGATTTGACCAACCTTTCCTCCTCAAACAAGGTATTTAAGTTATCAACTTGTAAGGTGTCCTCATAACTTACCCGAATATCTTTATACGTTGAGCACTCCATAACAAAGTGTCATTCTGTCTCCACCAATCCCATGTCACAAAATCGGTATATTCTTTTTTCCCACTCTTCTTTTGAAACTTGACTAATAAAGTTCTAGAGGACTTGTGTTGAATTGTGCTATCTTTTCCATATGGACAACGATTTTTGGTGATGCCAACATTTCAAGAAGTTTTCGATCGTGCAATCTTTGTTTGCTTATTATTATTAAATATTCCTTTTTGGATTGACTTATTTCCCGTCTTCTTTTCAAAGAATTCTAGTTACAAAAGTTCATGGTGACTTTAATGTAGTGTATAGTTGTTGAAAGGTAGGAAAAAAAACACTTCAAAAAATATTTGAAAGGTTAAGTAATTGATCTAATTTCAATATTAGTATTTTAGAATAAAAATAAAAATAAATGAATTTAAATAAGTGTATGTTTTAAAGTTGGAGAGAGATTCATTTAGTTGTATCAAAAGATACATATTTAAAATTTGACATTAAATTTAGTAACAAAAGATTGTGATGAATATGTTTCATGAAATTTAAGATTGTGTAAAGAATTTGGTACATAAAAAATAGGATCATTAGATCAATAGATTGGGAACTAAAAATAGTGTTAATGCTAAAATCAATAGCAACTAAAACTATAAATAAAATCTTCTAAAATATATTTGATTGTAGGTCATTTACATGCTCATAATCATGTATCTTATAGCTGCAAGGGTTGAACGAATAATGGTTGAATCTCAAGTGTCACTAAAAGAGACATAGAGGGGGACGACATGATGTCTACAAAGAAAGGTAACCCTAAAATAACAAAACAAAAATCAACCTTGATAACATGTATTCATGCGGCCTTCATACTTTTCCTATTTCCTTGGTGTTGAATTAGTTTAGCCATAATGGATAAGAGTGGCTACATTCTAGCTTGTATTCCTAAAGCAGTCTAGGTTTCAACAAGTGTCACCATCTTGGAGTAACAAGAAATTAACACATAATTTCTTAAGAGTTAGAGAGTCTAACTGGGATTTTTTAATTGTTATGTAAGATCCAAAGTCTATATTGGCTAGTTTACACCATTTGCTTAATTTGAATGTCTAGTGCACATGTTTTTCAAACTTTTTCTTAAATATTTATTAATTTTTAAATTTTAAATTGGTAATAATACTATGTCTTTTTAAATTCTATTTTTTTGGTGACATTAATTGTTCAATTGATCAAATATAGGGTAGACAATTGAATAAAACTTGTAAAGACTTAATGAGTTTGACCATGCAACATTTCTCAACACCATAAAGAGAAGAGTGGATTTGTATGGTCAATTGGATTGAATTGGTGGAATCATACAAATGTTGCACATAGTTTGTAATAATATTTTGTACATCTTAATTTATTTGATTTTAGTAGGCTACATACTTATTAATCTAGGACATTGATTTGACTATGTTGGACAATTCTAAATTTCTTTGATTTAATTATTTTATTTACATCTTAATCTATGAATTTCATTTGAGCATGTTATTGACTTCTTAAAATGTAGGTTAATAGTGCCAAACAAGCTTCCACCCTTTTGTGTTTGGTGTTGTTAGTAGAAAATCTTATATTCTTGAAGTAAAGAGAAACTTTTAATTTGACTAACTAAGTGGATCCCAAACTATATTGGGTTTTCTATTTTGTCTAATGAGTTTGATTTGATCCTCTCCTATCTCATCCCTAAGTGAAAAGAAACATAGTAGAAGTTCCAAGGTTATTTTCTCCCCCTCTTTAAAATTTATCCATGGGAAAGTCTCCCTTCACCTATGTGGATTTGGCACAAGTTCCATGATATCAACTCATCATTAAGTAGCCACCTCCTAAAACTATGAATCTATAAAGTCTAGTATGAATGGTCATAGTGTAATTAATGTTTATGCATCATTATTTGACCATTGATTACTTATAATTGGTTATAACTTGTCATACAATATCTTTATAGTTTATGCATTTACCCTAAATTGACAAATCTCACTTTTAGAGTTACCACATTAGACCAACAAAATCATTTAGTCCTCCATTATTTTAATATTATTTCATTGCAACACCTTTATATTTGGGGATAAATATTTCAAGTTTGTATCCTCCAAGTTACATTTTATGGTTTCATTGATATTCTCTTACATTTTGTATAAATAATTTAAGATATTAATGTTTACCACTTGTACTTATATCTCCATTAGCCAATGCAATAACCATTATTAAAATAATCTCCATAACCCAAATGTTACAAGGGGGGTTCCACATAACACCAAGGAACCTAACAAAATTTATCTATAGTTTAAATTTTCCATGAAAATATATAATTGAGTTAATGCATGGCATGCAAGAAACTAGATTATCCTAATCAATAGAATTTGGAAGAATATGCATGTTGTATATAACATTAATACATCTATACAATAATAATTTTTACATTCATATAAACCTCTATTATATCTTTTTAATTTTTTTTTGAATATCTACTTTGCATACATATTTGCGAGTGCTAGTACACACTTTTAGATACTTGATCATTATAGGTTTTGCATAAATATTGAAGTGGAAAAAAACATAATCCAATAATATTTGCATACCCATGTCATTTCCTATTTAGTCTTGCCCCCATGTACTAGGATAATTTCTTAATACATGCACATATCAATAGATTGCACAATATCATGTGAAGGTGGGATTATTCTTGTACCCTTTATATATCACCATACAAACATATGCCCATGTATTTATAAGTGCCTCATTCATTTGTCACACTAGGTAAGCCATTTTTAAAGTTTCAATACATTATGAAGGTTCATTCTTAGGAGACATATGTATATCCCAAAAACAATCCTATTGAAGACCATAGAGCTTTGAAAGTTCATACAAGAATGGAGAGAAATTTTTTAAAAAAGGGTTTCAAAAATTCCATGTTTGTGACAAACATATTGGACTATTATTGGGCCACTTGAGAGTTCATAGGTCATGAAATATCCACGGAAATAGATCTTGTAAGTTGCCTAAGGGAGTTTTTATGGATGACCAAGGGGTTGAAAGGAGATATACACCAAAAAAGGAGGTTTTCTCACATTCATAATCCACATAATAGTCCATTGTCACACCTAGAAAAATATGAGAAAATTAAAAGTTCAAGTGATATTACAATATTGTAATACAATAGTATAATTAGCCCATAGGCTATTATAGGTGGGAAATCCCACTGGAATCGTCTGACTGTCTGACGCCGGTGGACTATTCCGTCAGACTGTCTGACTTTTCTAACTTACCAAGAATGTATTTGCAGTTTACCGCTGCCGGATTGTGGTAGGTACTCCCTGTCCTCGTATCCTGCTTCTCATAAATATTGGAGTTGACGGGGGCCATCCGTCACACCTGCCTACAGATAAAAGGGATGCCGGTGCCATTAATATGGCATGGTGACCCATTTGCTGGAATGGAAATGACAGTTCACAGAGGAAGTTTGACTCGCAACCTCCATATAGGCACATTCTTAGGCAGTTCTGATATATATCTTTTACCAGAGGAGGTGGGCGGCAGAGGTGGAGAGGGCAGAAGAGAGAGGGAGGGTGTTGAGAGGAGGCAGTGGTGTCTCCATCTGGGCACTTAATTCTTGAACTGAAACTGCCGTATGTGTATTTCGTCAATGTTTTCCATCTTGCTCCTCCTCTCTCATCAAATGTGATGGCAATTTCTTCTTCCTCGGGCTTGTGATGGCAGACCTCAGGGGTGTAATCCACTGCAATCTCTCTCAGCCTCATGGTTTCATAAACCAATGGAAGAGTTTTACATCCGCCATATGCATTGGCTGCAGAATGGAAGGCTCTGCTCCTCTGCATTAAGCATGTTCAATATTATATTCAGTGCCTACGAAGAGATCACTGTAGAGGTTAAATGAGGGGAAGCCAGATCGGGTATAATATTGCGGAATGATGTTTTCAGCACGGTGAGTGGAAGCAAAGCTAACATGCCGATTCTCACGGCCTGCTGAAGCTGCATATTATATATATGTGAATAGAATGATAAACCTCTTTGCTTCATCCATACTCAAAATCCTGCTTCTGTGAAACTTGAGATCTGCTGTTAGGTGCGCTTTGACATAATGCTATATTTACCTTTGTATGGGTGCGGTTGGCTGCCCCTAACTTCCCCTACATTTTCTTGGAGGTATATCTAATGCTGGTCATATGGATCCTAATTTTTGGAGCCTTCAAGCATGTCTGAAGTGTTTAGATTGAATGGCTGTGTGCCATTGGAGATGTGGGTAGATCGAAGGTCTTTCCTTGTTTTAACTCTAAATCTCTATTCTCTGCAATCATCTCGGCCACGCGCCCTTCCCTCTCCCTACCAGCTGTGGAAACTGTTATTTTATCAGGCCATGCCTTTCCTCTATTCCGCCGCCCTTCTGCTCAGCCACAGGAAGAAAAGATGGGATTATTTAGGGCTGAGGTATAGGGGATGGGAGAGGTAAATAGAAACAGCTGTTTGAACAACCTTTTTCCCATCATCATGTTTTATTTAATTGGAAAGATAGCGTGGTAAGCATAGAAACTAAAGTCGATGACCATGAGACTTCAACTTGCATTTTTTTTTTTTTTTCTTTTATGAGAATTAAATAACAATTTTGTTTGAACTTTCTATCACCTCCTTTGGATATGTTGTTTTCTTTCTTCAGGGTTCATTGCTATTGGTTTTCGTTCCTGCAAACTCTTTCACGCTGGTATCGCAGTTTGAGCTGCGGCTGAAAAGCCAAAAAAAAACAGAGGTTTCAACTAAGGTTTTAGAGAAGTTATATTAAAATGAAAATTACGGTCAAAATCCTAATAATGAGCGCATTTAAGCTTAACATAATATTAATGGGTGGAAGATATAAATTATTCAAGAGAAACCGGAAACAATAAAATCTTGAAATCTCTGTACGATACTTAAACTATTAAATTTATTCTTATTCGCATGGTTTGTTAATATGGCATCGCTCGATAATTATAAAAAAGAAAAATTCTTGATAAAGTCCAAAGCTGTTATATTCTATATGTATTCGAAGGTTTAAAAGAGGCCCCAAAAAAAAATGTCACATTCATAAATAGTTGTGCATACCACAATATATCTTTTAAAAGACTTTTAGGTCGTGAATAGTTTTACATATTAGAATATACCTTTTAAGAATTCTTAAGTTTAGAAAGAAGAGAAAAAAATAAATCGCGAGTTTCCTTTATAAGTTTAGATTTTAAATCATATGTTTTGTATTAGTATGACATGTATATGGTAAAATAAAGTTTAAAAAGAAAATAATGATAATAGTTTCTTTTTAAAAAGAAAATAATGATAATAGTTTCTTTTTAAAAAGAAAATAATAATAATTTCTTTTTATCAAAAAATAATAATAACAATAGTTTCTTTTTATCAAAAAATAATAATAACAATAGTTTCTTTTTATCAAGAAAATAATATCAATGTAATTAGATTTCCACAATCCATATGAATTTACATCTAAATGCTTTTGGATTTGATTGTGTGGAGTCTTTTTTCATCCACACAACAAATCCAGAAGCATTTAGATGTAAAGAAAATAGTAATAATAATTTATTTTTTATGAGTATATATGATAAATTTTAATTGGGATATTTGTTTTGTTGTATATTTTTCAGCTGTCATGTTATCTATCCCTCCAATTTAGGTGCCAAATAATTTAAAAACAATTCGATGTCTTGTCTGTATCATAAAGATAGATACTTGAGGCGTATTAAATCCTCTGGCAGTTGTCATTACATTTCATTCATTTCATGTCGCATGGACTGTGAATACACATGCTTTGCTTTAATTTCATGTCATAAAGAAGAGTGGTTTTCCTGTAAGCTTCTAGCTTGTTTATACTAATTGCTGCGGGGTTGAAAGTGAGAGGACTGAGTTTCAATGGCTTTGACAATGGAACGTGTAGAGGGATGGCTCCTGAGGCCAAATAGGTCGTGTATAAGATCGTTTGGGGTAATAGAATCGATGACTGCAACATAACTGTTGCCATAGAAATGGTCATTTGGACGGCCTAGATAATAGGTTTTTTGGCTGTCTTAGAACCAATTTTATTTTCAGTTAAAGTTTTGTGTTACGGTTTTATGTGGCTATGGTTTTAATTAGTTTTGGGTTGT
>VDFB02373133.1:0-32500 GCA_007258455.2 Sequoia sempervirens | reverse complement strand
AGAATCCAAAGGGAACCCCTTGGTTATATAGACCAAATGAGACATGAGATTGCATAATATTATGACATATGTCTTAATCTTATTACTTGGGACATAAAATGATAAGTATAATATATGTACCCTAAGTAAATTTAAGTTACTCTTTTGAATAGGACCTAAATGATAAAATTGTTAGTTAAAACACAAGTCATTCACAACAACATCCCCTTTAAGTACAACTTAGGGAGAATATATAAGATGCAAGGATGCAAGGATGGGTATCAAGTACCATTCCATGTTAGATACCCATGTAAAATTGCAATCTCTCACAAACAAAGAATAGGAGAAAAAATAGTAGGACCAAACACCTCCCCAAAAGAGAAAATACAAAATTTTATCAAAGAAGAATGATAAGAAAAAAACCCCATGTGACAAAAAATTCTCCTCCATAAGAGAGAAGAAGAAGAGAGACTACACAACATCCCCTCAAAGTAGAGTCTTCTACAATTATGGTATATGCTTAATAATGAATGGTTAACCTTTATCGAAGGTTAACCTTTGATCTATAATCAATGGTTAACCTTTTATTGAAGGTTAACCTTTGATCTATAATCAATGGTTAACCTTTCATCGAAGGTTAACCTTTGATCTATAATGAATGGTTTATAAGGCACAACACTTGTTGAAGGTTTTGTAAATGGGGTGATGCAAGGATGGGTATCAAGTACCATTCCATGTTAGATACCCATGTAAAATTACAATCTCTCACAAACAAAGAATAGGAGAAAAAATAGTAGGACCAAACACCTCCCCAAAAGAGAAAATACAAAATTTTATCAAAGAAGAATGATAAGAAAAAAACCTCATGTGACAAAAAATTCTCCTCCATAAGAGAGAAGAAGAAGAGAGACTATGCAACATCCCCTCAAAGTAGAGTCTTCTACAATTATGGTATATGCTTAATAATGAATGGTTAACCTTTATCGAAGGTTAACCTTTGATCTATAATCAATGGTTAACCTTTCATCGAAGGTTAACCTTTGATCTATAATCAATGGTTAACCTTTCATCGAAGGTTAACCTTTGATCTATAATGAATGGTTTATAAGGCACAACACTTGTTGAAGGTTTTGTAAATGGGGTGATGCAAGGATGGGTATCAAGTACCATTCCATGTTAGATACCCATGTAAAATTACAATCTCTCACAAACAAAGAATAGGAGAAAAAATAGTAGGACCAAACACCTCCCCAAAAGAGAAAATACAAAATTTTATCAAAGAAGAATGATAAGAAAAAAACCTCATGTGACAAAAAATTCTCCTCCATAAGAGAGAAGAAGAAGAGAGACTATGCAACATCCCCTCAAAGTAGAGTCTTCTACAATTATGGTATATGCTTAATAATGAATGGTTAACCTTTATCGAAGGTTAACCTTTGATCTATAATCAATGGTTAACCTTTCATCGAAGGTTAACCTTTGATCTATAATCAATGGTTAACCTTTCATCGAAGGTTAACCTTTGATCTATAATGAATGGTTTATAAGGCACAACACTTGTTGAAGGTTTTGTAAATGGGGTGATGCAAGGATGGGTATCAAGTACCATTCCATGTTAGATACCCATGTAAAATTACAATCTCTCACAAACAAAGAATAGGAGAAAAAATAGTAGGACCAAACACCTCCCCAAAAGAGAAAATACAAAATTTTATCAAAGAAGAATGATAAGAAAAAAACCTCATGTGACAAAAAATTCTCCTCCATAAGAGAGAAGAAGAAGAGAGACTATGCAACATCCCCTCAAAGTAGAGTCTTCTACAATTATGGTATATGCTTAATAATGAATGGTTAACCTTTATCGAAGGTTAACCTTTGATCTATAATCAATGGTTAACCTTTCATCGAAGGTTAACCTTTGATCTATAATCAATGGTTAACCTTTCATCGAAGGTTAACCTTTGATCTATAATGAATGGTTTATAAGGCACAACACTTGTTGAAGGTTTTGTAAATGGGGTTGCAAGCTAAGTAGGCTTAACCTTGGGGAAAACTTTATGGTTAAGCCCAGTGCTTCACCTTTGTGAGCATCGCCTACATGCAATGAGGGCTAAGTGAACAATTAATTATCATGAGAGATAGGTTCTTGTGAGCCACTACTCATGAAACATGGGTCAATTAGTTTGACTCATAAAACTACATTGTTGAATCTTAAAAGCAATATCACAATTTGACACACTGTGGAAAATACCTCTTATCAATTGATGAGCTAAAGGGGATTTATAATGAATGGTTCACAAGGAACAACACTTGCTGAAGGTTTTGAAAATGGGATTGCAAGATAATTGGGCTTAATCTTGGGGAAAAATCTATGTTAATCACACTTGAGTTAGAGTATTAGTGAGATGGGTGACCTCCCAAGAAGGCCCAATGCTTCACCTCTATGTGCATCACCTAGATGCAATGAGTTCTAAGTTGACCATTCATTATAATGAGCAATGGGCTCTTGTGAATCACTACTTATGAAACATGGTTCAAATAGTTTGACTCATAAAACTAGGTTGAATCCTAATAGCAATATCACAATTTGGCACACTATGGAAAATACCTTCTACTTATCAATTGATGAGCTAAAGGGGCTCTATAATAAACAGTTCATAAGGAACAACACTTGTTGAAGGTTTTGCAAATGGGGTTTCAAGACAAGTAGGCTTAACCTTCGGGAAAACTCTGGGGTTAAGCACACTTGAGCTGGAGTATAATTAGGATGGGTGACCTCCCAAGAAGGCCCAATGCTTCACCTTTGTGACCATCACCTAGATGTAATGAGTGCTAAGTGGATCATTCATTATCATGAGAGATGGATTCTTTTGAACCACTACTCATGAAACATGGGTCAATTAGTTTGACTCATAAAACTATATGGTTGAATCCTCATAGCAATATCATAATTGGCATTCTATAAAAAAATACCTCCTACTTATTAATTGATGAGCTAAAGGTGCTCTATAAATGGTTCATAAGGAACAACACTTTCCAAAGGTTTTAAAAATGGGGTTGCAAGTTAAGTGGGCTTAATATTAGGGAAAAATTTATGGTTAACCACATGTGACTTAGAGTTGTACTAGGATGGGTGATCTCCCGAGAAAGCTTAGTGCTTCACCTCTGTGAGCATCACCTAGATACAATGAGTGATAGGTGGACCATCCATTATCATGAGAGATAGGCTTTTGTAAACCACTACTCATGAAACATGGATCAATTAGTTTGACTCATAAAACAACATGATTGAATGTTGATAGCAATATCACAATTTGACATGTTATGGAAAATACCTCATACTTCTCAATTGATGAGATAAAGAGGCTCTATAATGAATATTTCATAAAGAAAAAAATTGTTGAAGGTTTTGCAAATAGTGTTGCAAGCTATCTAGGCTTAACCTCCAGGATAACTCTATGGTTAAGCATACTTGAGTTGAAGTAGTATTGGTTCAATGAATGCTATGTGGACTATTCATTATCATGAGGTGAAACATTGTGCCTTCTCGAGAGGTCACCTATCCCCATCTTAGTCCAAATCAAGCTCACTTAGCCAAAATGTTTTACCCAAAGTTAAGACAACTTAGCATGCAACCACATTTTCAAAACCTTCAAAAATTGTTGTACCTTATGAACCATTCATTATAAAGCCCCTTTAGCTCATCAATTGATAAGTAGGAGGTATTTTCTACAATGTGTCAAATTGTGATATTGCTATCAGGATTCAACCATGTAGTTTTATGAGTCAAACTAATTGATCTATGTTTCATGAGTAGTGGCTCACAAGAACCCATCTCTCATGATAATTAATGGTCCACTTAGCCCTCATTGCATCTAGGTGATGCTCACAGAGGTGAAGCATTAGGCTTAACCAAACAAATTTCCCCAAGGTTAAGCCCACTTAGCTTGCAACCCCATTTGCAAAATCTTCAACAAGTGTTATGTCTTATGAACCATTTATTATAGATCAAAGGTTAACCTTTGATCAAAGGTATCTACGTAAAAATCTTCAAGCAAAGGACCTATATTCAAATAAAAATCTTTGCTCAAAGGTTAACCTTTGATCAAATGTCTTTTCTTAAAAATATTCAAGTGAAGGACCTATATTGAAATAAATATCTTTGAGTGAAGGTAGTTCAAAACAAATCCCCCACCTTCAAAAATCTCATGTCCCAAGTTTAGGACCCATTATTGTGGGATGACCCTATGGCCTTGTAACTGGGACCCATAGTAATCACCTCCTCATTATTATATATTTATGTATATTTTTTATCATTCTCCTTGAATTACATTTAAGGGGCTGTTGGAATGAACAAGAGTATTACCTATCTTATTTTCCTTTTGTAGTGTGAACAAGGAACATTTTCTAACTAGTCATTAGCTAGGTCTTATTCACAGCTGTTCACATATTAAGTTTACTTAGAAAGTTATGATTTTTTCTATAATTCTATAGTACACATGTTATCTTATCTCTATTTTTCACATGACATATGATTAAGATGCCTTTCATCATCCTAGTTAGTCCTCCCTCTCAACCTTTCTTATATAAGAAATGTATCATATGTAAAACTTAGAATAGAGTTTTAATTATAATCTATTCTCCATCATTATTAAAATATATTTTAATCTTAATATTCTCTTGTAGAAGATTATATTTGATGTGCGTGCAAGATCTTTGGATCTTGATTCGTTGGTGACTAATAGTTTTAAGTATAAAACCAATGATTTTCATAATATAAGATAGTTTTGTGGCATTTTGATGGTGGTTTATACCCAATAGGAATATTTTGACACTATAGGGAATATTTTTGTGACTTCTCTATTGATGAAAATATTGCATTAGGGTGACATAAATAGGCCAACCCTATAATCAATCTCCCTTCCTTGATTGTCATCTTCATCAATGTGGCTTTGAGCACTTAAATTGATTGTTGAAGCTTTCAACATCGGTATGGGGAAAATTACGTAGAGTTTAGAGACACCAAACACCTTCATACTTCTTCGCTCATCTTCCTTTAAAGAATGGGAAGACATCCTACATACATTATTGGTTTCATTTCTTCCTAAGGGGAGGAATATTGTTTGATGGTATTGGAACATTTTCAACATTCATTATTAAGTATATACCATAATTGTAGGAGACTCCACTTTGAGGGGAGGTTGCATAGTCTCTCTTCTTCTTCTCTCTTATGGAGGGGAATTTTTTGTCACATGGATTTTTTTCTTACCATTCTTCTTTGATAAAATTTTGTATTTTATCTATTTTGGGAAGGTGTTTGTCCTACTATTTTTTCTCCTATTCTTTGTTTGTGAGAGATTGTATTTTACATGGGTATCTAACATGGAATGGTACTTGCTACCCATCATTGCATCTTTGCATCTTGTATATTCTCCCTAAGTTGTATTCACTTAAGTTTTTTTTGTCATTGTGTGATCTCTAGTTATCATTACTAGTGCATTCTTTTATAGAAATTATGACTTCAACTTGTCCATATTAAACATAAAAATTACTCGAAAGATCTATATTTAAACATTTTCAACTAAATTTATCTTTTATATATTAATTATCCTAAATAAAATACTATACCACCCTCTATATATATATATATATAAACATTTACTCAAGAATATAAAAATATAAATTACATATCCATGTATCATTGTTATCGTTGTTAGGAAAAGAGTTTTGATGCACCCTTAGTTTGATGTGTTTGTGAGCATTATTGTTATTAACATATTTATAAAATTAACAACAGAGCATTTGGGGCTCTCTAAAGAACTAAATATTGGTTTCAACTGCATGCGATATGATTTTTTTATAGCTGATGAAATAATTTTGAATCTAATTATACGCCAAATAAAAATGCTCTTGTAAACTTACAGAAACTACAGAGTTTTACAACAAGCACTATCAATAAACTGCATAATATTGATCCATATTGATAGACAGTGAAGGGTCTCCTTATAAAGGAGAAATATCCAACTATGAGCAAAAATAGCAGGAAAATATTAGCAGGGAAAAATATCAGGAGATATTTAACCTGCACAATAAATGCCATGAGATATTTAACCTGCACCACAAATGTCATGAGATATTTAACTTGCACAATAAATGCCATGCCTAAGTAGGCTTAGGTCAAGATATGTGAAGCAAGATTAATTACACTGACACCCCCCCCTTAAGCATAACTTAGGTGGGCATCGATAAAATGGGTCCCGACTACTAGCCTGGTGAGGTACCCATGTACAAGGCAATATCTCTAAAAAATAGAGTAAGATAGAATTTAACCCAGTGGGAAAAAACTATCCTCAAAAAAGAGAGAGATGTGGAGAAGACTAGAAAGCACCCCCCAAGGATGATGATGATGCTAATATAGACCGCATGCCAAGAAGAGCTCGTAGATGAATGAACTTGCTCTCAGTGAAGGGTTTGGTGAAGATGTCAACAACCTGTTCTGAAGACTGGCAAAAGACTAAGTTGATGATCTGACCATGAATCGACTCTCAAATGTAATGCATATGAATCTCTATGTGTTTGGTTTGCTGATGCTGAACTGAATTCCTGCATATCTGAATAGTACTTTGGTTATCACAATAGATGACTATAGGCTGCTTGAAAGGAGTACCAAACTCAGAAAGAATGCCTTGAAGCCATATAGACTCAGTAGCAGAGTTAACAGCCCCCCTAAACTCTGCCTCTGTAGATGATAGAGCAATAGCATTCTGCTTCTTGCTAGATGAACTAATAGGACCTGAAACAAGTGAAAAGCTGTAACCTAAAGTGGAATTATGATGCTCAGTGTCACCAACCCAATTTGAATCTATATAACCAACCAAGTCAAGTGATGAACCAACTCTGTAGTGAATCCAAAACCCAGGAGTACCATGAAGATAGTGAAGGATCCTCTTAGCTTCTTTCCAATGCAATTCATGAGGTTTCTGCATGAATCTCGAAACCATGCCTACTACATAGGCAATGCCAGGCCTGGTATGAGTCAAGTATATAAGACTACCAACAAGTTGTCGATACAATGTAGCATCAACCAATGGTGTAGTACATGAAGTATCGAGCTTGACTCTAGAAAGAAAGGGAGTCTGAGATGGTTTGCAAGTAGTCATATGAAACCGTGCAAGTAGATCAAGAGTATACTTTGGTTGTGCAAGAGTAATCCCTGAAGCTGACTATGAAATCTTGATTCCAAGGAAGTAGTGCAATCAACCCAAGTCTGTCATGTCAAATCTATCCTGAAGTGACGTCTTCACTGCTATAATGGAAAATGAAGTATTCCCAGTAATCAAAAGATCATCAACATATAGAAACAGTATCAAAAGTGAATCATCCTACCATAGTAAATACACATTAGGATCAGAATGACATCTAGTAAAACCTGAAGATAGGAGGTAGGAGTCCATCTTGGCATACCAAGCTCTAGGAGCTTATTTAAGGCCATAGAGATATTTCTTAAGTCTACAAACTAAGGATGAATCCTGAACAAAACCTAGTGGTTATTCCATGTAGATCTCCTCCTTAAGGTCTCCATGAAGAAAAGCACCCTTCACATCCATCTGATGTACATTCCATCCATGTGATGCGGCTATAGCAAGTGTGAGTTTGATGGAAGTCATCTTAGCAACTGGTGCAAAGGTTTTTGTATAGTCAATGCCTGCAACTTGTGAAAAACCTTTGGCTACCAAATGTGCTTTGTACTTATCAACTAACCCATTTGCTGCAAATTTAGTTCGATATATCCACCTACATCGAACTATATTCCTTCCCTTAGGAAGTGAAGTCAAATCCCAAGTGTGATTTCTAATCAAGGAATCATATTCCTCATCCATATCAATATCCCACTCTGGTATGCTTCATGCCTCTTTTAATGTCTGTGGATTGGAAATTGAAGCAAAGAAGGCATGTGCCCCCCCTGAAAAATCTACTTGAATCAATCTATCATTTTTTGAATCCTGTACCCCTATATCTGTTCTATGTATAGTGTAAGATGTGGGTGAGTCTGGCGCAGATATATCAACTTCTAATGCAATCCCTGAACTAGATGAAGATGAACCTTCATCATTGTGAGAACTGGAAGAAGAAGATACTACACTAGGAATATGCTGAGAATGATTTGAATCATCAGTACTATAATCAAGATTTGAAGAGTCCACAATATGTTGAGAAGTGTCAAGTATAGTTTCAAGAGACGTTTCTTGAAACTTAACACTTCTCTCAATAAACAACTCATGTGTGGTAGGGTGGAGAAGGCGATAGCCTTTTACACCATCTAGATATCCCACAAAGATGCAAGGTTTGGATTGAGGATCCATAGCCTTGCGTTTCTCTTTTGGAATGCATGCCATGGCATGCAAGCCAAAAGCTCTAAAATGATCAACTGCAGGTTTCCATCCTTTCCAAGCTTCAATGGGAGTGATACCTTTTAAGGCTTTATGTGGAACTCTATTATGTATGTAACATGCACAGTTGATTGCTTCTGCCCAATATGATGGTGTGAGGCCCTTAGAGTGAATCATACAATTAGCCATCTCTTTTAAAGATCTATTTTTACGTTCTGCAACACCATTTTGTTGTGGGGTATAAGGAACTGTACGCTGCAGATCTATCACCTCTGATATACAAAAATGCTCAAAACTATTGTTGACATATTCTCTCTCATTATCTGTTCAAAGAACCTTGATGACTTTCCTTGATTGTTTTTCGACAAGAGCTTTGAAATCTTGAAAATACTCAAACACTTTTTATTTTTGTCTAAGAAAGTAGACCCATGTAAAACGTGAGAAATCATCAATGAAGGTGTGAACATATCTAGCCTTTGTAAAAGATGGATGGGGAAAGGCCCCCGAAACATCATTATGAACAAGTTCTAAAACTTGTGTTGCCCTCCTTGTTTTATCTTTGTCAAATTTTGCTTCTAGATGCTTGCCAAGTGCACAACCTTCACAAAGACCTTTAGAAAATTTAACCTTAGGTAATACCTTAACCATATTCTGTTGACATAGTTGTTCAAGATAGTGGTAGTTAAGATGGCCAAATCACTCATGCCATAGTTTGCTAACTTCATTTGAATGAGTTAGTAGTACTTTTGGAGAAATTTTTGTGGAAAAAGTGGAGAAGGCATATAATTTGGATTGGTGATTTGCTTCTCCTATTGCTACCAAATTGTTGCTTTGTAATTCTCTTATCTCAACTAAATCTAGAGAGAATTGTACTCTCATGCCCTTCCCTAAATGAGTTATTTGATACACTGAAAGGAGATTAGTTGAGAGTGAAGGTACACTTAGAACATTGGCAAATGTTCCTCCTTCAACTTCAACAAACCCTCTCCCTTTTACCAATGTTGGAGTATCATCACCTAAGGTGATTGTGGACATACTTGATGGTTCTAAGGATGAAAAGACAACCTGTGAAGAACCCATATGGTGTGAAACACCAGAGTCTAGAATCCATGATGGAGATAAAGATGCTTTAGCAACTAAGGCTTTTCCCTTTGATTTCTCTTTGTCCTTAGTATTATCTTGATTTGATGAAGATGCCTTGATAGAATCAGGTAGCCCTATATTATTCTTTTTGAGAATTTTTTTGTAGAACTTCAATCTTTTTCTTCATATAGTGATGTTCATCATGTCCAAGATTTTTACAAAAGGTGCATGCAACTCTCTTTTTACCTTGAGAGTCCTTTTTGGAGTTGTCAATTTTGCTTTCTTTCTTAACTTCCTTGTCCTTTTTAGTATTCTTCTTCTCCCCTTTTGAAGCTTGATGTGTTTCATTCCCTACAAGTAGGGCTTGAGGTTTTGTAGACTTCAAAGTACCCATTTGAATTAACTTTTCTTGCTCCCTTGTGAGGTCAGCAATAAAGTTATCAAGTGTGGGCATTGACCATGAGGCTTCAAGAGCCCTTTTAGTAGAGTAGAAAGAGTCATACAAACACAGAAAATTCAGGACCTAACTTGGAAAGTACAAAAAGGATTAATTGATCCTCTTTCTTGTCAATTCCACAATATTTAAAGTGCAACTTCAAGGATTTAAACTTAGTAAAAAAATCTTGTAAAGTTGAAAAATTCCTAGGACTAAGACCTAAGAGTTGATTTTCCAACTCATGGCTTCTAAGTTCATCTATTTTCCCAAAAAGTTTGTCAAGACCTTCCCAAACTTGGTTGGGTGTTTTCAAGTTCTCAACATGGAACAACAAATCAGGAGATAAATTTAAGCATAGAAAGCCAAACGCTTGATCACACTTATGAAAAAACTTTTCTTTGTCTTTAGCTGTATTAGGTTCTTTCTCTGTTCCCATAGTTACCTTATATAAACCGTCGTTCTTAAGCACAAGAATTACTTTCACCTTCCAATCATGATAATTGAAAGGTGTTAAGGGCACTATAACAACATTAGATTCCATACTACTTTGACTAAGATAGTTGTTTTGTAGAAATGCGGAAAAAAGAAGATAGAAATGCGTGCAAAAGTGAAATTAAAACACAATACACACAAGCACCTCTCGAGGAAGTGTGAAAAAGAACCACACGCAACAACCCCCCTTGATTATGTGTTGTTCCCCCCAGAATGCGTAATTTAATAAACGAAGTGTGTTTGTCACTCTAAACTAACTTGAATTGGCACTTTACTAACTTGAATTGGCACTTTATAATGGTGGTGTGATGACAAGGTAGAATGAAAGAGGACAAAAAAACACTTTTAAATCAAATTACATACAATGATTATGGAGAGAAAAAAAACTTGAGAGGAGGATTGTTAAGCCCCCTATGGCAGGTGTGAACACGGGCTAGAAAGCCCATAATGACAAAGGGTTTATAGTGGCGTTGGGCACCTCGCTTCGCTGTACTGTGCAGATTTCCCATGCTCAGAGGAGAGGATTAAATGCCAGACAAGAGCAGAGTATTCCATGCCAAAAGCAGAGGACAATAAACGCCTCACAAAGGTGAATTTGTCCTGCCAAAACCACCGACCTCCATTACGTAGGTGAAGGAGGGCCAGATTGGCCTCCACAAAAGCACTCACGGCCAAGCTCAGTTCACGGGATGAACAATGTGAGGTCTGCTCTTGCGCGCCCTCTAATATTACCATGCATGTGACCAGACAGATTGAGAGGCACATATGGCGTGGCCTAGGCATATTTTAGATACCCCAAATTATGAAGAGAGGCGCTAGATTTTGATTTGAGGGGCCGATAAACCATTCAAGGCAGCGTGCGCTCACAAAAACACAAGCCAAACACCACAAAGTATAGCGGCTTGCTA
The DNA here is from genome assembly GCA_007258455.2 of Sequoia sempervirens. Lineage (NCBI taxonomy): Eukaryota > Viridiplantae > Streptophyta > Pinopsida > Cupressales > Cupressaceae > Sequoia > Sequoia sempervirens. The sequence continues at coordinate 21,212 of VDFB02373133.1, read as the reverse complement.
TGTATCACAACCTTTGCTAGAAAAAAAAAACACGCCCAAGTCAGGTCAACCGCATCCTCAATATTTGAATGCACAAATTCCACGGACTGTTAAGGGCTGATAGAGGTAGAGCGCTGATGGCGTGAGATGCCTGTGAGGAGGTGTAAAGTCAGCAAAACTGCCACAGATCAACGCCCTTCTTTAGTGGCTAATTCTGCCTCCAATGGATGATTCACGCCTCCTTAGAATAGAGTCATTCATCCCTCCTTAGAACAGAGTCATGCCTCCTTTCAACACCAAAGACGTTCTGAAGAGTCACGGGTGCAGCCCTCAAATTTCTCTGTAACTTTACGTGGCAGAAATAGGGGACACTATCTTCTCAGTTAGCTGTCAACAAGATCGCTTCTTTGCAAGAAGAAATCGATGTCAGGGTGTTGTGGGTAGTTCAAGCTTGCTCTTATACTTCAAGCAGTGCTACGGCTTCCTCACAAGGATATTTTGGCCTCTACAAGCTTAGAATCAGTCAATCATGAAAAGAAAATGCCCTTGAAATGAAATACAATAAATAAATACAAAAAAGGTTTGGGCACTAGTTGGTCATGACAATAAGGCAAATCACAAAGCATAAGAAGACGAGGTGAAAAGGAGAGGAGAGACTGATGATTATCCGAGAAAGACGGTCTATCTCCAGACTGTGTTTCAAACTCAGCTCATATCTCTGCCATTTAAAGTTCTCCCAGAAACCAGAATCTTGTAGAGAGTACGCCGCCACAACTCACAGATTCGCAACCTTCAAATGAGTATAATTCACCGCAGAGAATCAATAACAATCTATACGGCCTGCGCAAATTTTGTTAGGCTCTGATACCATGTAAACTTACAGAAACTACAGAGATTTACAGCAAGCACTATCAATAAACTGCATAATATTGATCCATATTGATACACAGTGAAGGGTCTCCTTATAAAGGAGAAGAAATATCCAACTATGAGCAAAAATATCAAGAAAATATCAATAGGGCAAAATATTAGGAGATATTTAACCTTCACAATAAATGCCATGCCTAAGTAGACTTAGGTCAAGATATGTGAAGCAAGCTTAATTACACTGACACTCTTAAATACCGAAGTACATGGCAAACATACCAGATCTACAGTGAATTGATTGCATATACCCTTTGCGTGTATTTTATATATTTCAAAATCGCCCAATACTCAAGGAACCATCATCACATTGTTCTAATTAATATAAAAATAACTTGACTCAAGATCATCTTGTACAGATTGATAACGTCTATGGCTAAAAACCTCAAATCAGCACATGTTTTAATATACATTATCTGGAAGTAATTGCAGGACAGGAAGCCTGCACGAGGTAATCAAAGGTTGGAATTCACTAGTAGAGCTAAACTTTGCCAATGAACAGAAAAGGAGATAAGGTGACCTGCTTATGTTTTCTTGCTGTGGCTAGGCTACAACAAATACATGGCATGCACTGATTCTAAATATTTGAAAAGAGATTAACAAAATAATGAAGTGCGATTAATTCAATTGCCACAAAAAAATTCCTGAATATACTTTAGAAGGAATGAAAATGAAAGCAACCAGACAATCGGAAAAAGTTGTTGCGATGATCCTTTCAAAGGCAGTTAAACAGAGAAACAAAATAATGAGGGCAGTTATCTCGTGTCTTTCTGGCTTTTCCTAGGGAACCCGCAGTTGGGTTCTTTGGCAGCGACTAGTAGTGAACTGCAGGTGAAAAGTAGAGTTGACTGGGGTGCAGAACAGTGAACTAGAGTTTTGGGTCGAAACAATGCTATAGTGAACTGCAGTCTGACGGTGAGTTAAGTTGCTGAGAAACAAGGAACTAGAGTTATATGTATGGAAGGCATCCATGTTCCGGTGTATTCTAGGGGTTGGATAACGGTTTCGTGGCGGATGGGAGGGTAAAATATCAGAATGATATCTAATTTAAACAATTCAACTGGTCTAAAGAAATTGCACTAAATGAAATCTTATGACAGAAATAAATTAATCAGTTGAGAAGTAAAAAAAGATTAACTCAGATAGCTGAAGGATCTAGTATCCACTAATCTTTCAAGTCCATGATAAAATTTACTTGCAGCAATAAGAAAATTAAAACTAACAGCTTATAATATTCAGTATAAAAAATAACTTACAAAAGGCTTAAAACACACAAAATCTGCACTTGACCACTGAAATTGCAGACTATGACTAAATCTGATTGCCATTACAAAACACCAAACTGGAAGACTCTATAGTTTTTTTCAAGAGTTTAAACATAATTGAGAAAGCTTGTAACATTATCGCCAAACATGCATCTAACATGCACCACTTAAAACTAGGCGATATTTACAAAACAATAGAGTGGACCTTTAAAAATATTTTAGTCCTGAGAAAAACACTGGTAAAATTGGCAGAAATCAAAACTATAAATAAAATCTTTTAAAATAGACTTAGATTGTAGTTGTTTTTTGCATGCTCAGCATCACTTTTTCAAGATTCTCCCCTTTGATGTTAAGCGGCTCACAAGTTGATTTGTAAGTTGTTCTTCACTATTGATGTATTTGAATTCTATTTATTCTTCCACGGCTCAAATTCAGCAGCAAAATTTGTCGCCTCGCCTCTCGGATTCTCTTCATGTGCGTCAATTGTTGTAGTTGTTTGATAAGTTTCACGTAGACTTGTAAACTTCCTTCGCCTCAGAGTCAGCTTTTGGATCTTGTTGACTTTCAAAGACTGAACTTCTGCAACTTCTTTAATGGAGGTCTTTGTGGGCTGTTCTTGAGTGTTGATGTACTTCAATTCCACCAAATCTTGAGCCAAATCAGATTCAGCCTGTGAAACTGAAGCAAAGTTTATCACCCCATATCTTTGATTCTCTTCATTTGCTTGGCTTCTTGTACACCTGTCATAAGTTTCACTTGGGCTTTTTACCTTCACCTCATCTCTCTGATTCTCTTCATTTTTCTGATTGTCTTCGTTTCTCTGTTTCTCTGTTTCTCTGTTTATCCGTTTCTCTATATTTTCTTCGATTAGTCCATACTTGCGATAAATATCAATTAGAGTTGTCATCTTCCTTGGCCTCCTCTGATTTACCTTCCTTTGAAAAACTTGGATTTGAGGTTTAGCGGACTTGTAGTCTTGGTACTGAAATAGTAATAAGCAGTTCATTAACAAAATCGCCATTACAAACAAATTAAGACTTATCAACATAATCTTCTACATTCAGAGAATTTAGAATTTACTGTTTTTTCAAGTTGAAAAAACTAACACACTTACAACTAACTTATTTTGAGCATAATAAATAACTTACAGCAGGCATATAACATAATAAAAATCAAACCTGCAGCTGAATGCAATTGACTATGAATGAATTAATTCTGAATCTGCTTTCAATACAAAACACCAAAAGAGGACTGTTTATAGAATGCACAACAGTTCTAAATATAACGTAAAAAAGCCATCTAAAAGTAGCTCCTTACATGCACCATTTAAAACTAGGTGATACATAAAAAAATGGGACTATTAGAAATTTAGAACAATAGACTGGGTCTTAAAAATAGTGTTTATGCGAAAATGAATAGCAACTAAAACTATAAATAAAGTATTCTAAAATAGGTTTCGCTGTAGTGCATGTTCATTATCACTTATCTTACAGTTGCAAGGTTTAGACGAGTAATGGTTGAATCTCAAATGTCACCTAAAAAAAAGGCATAAAAGTGATAACAGGAGAAATGGCTATCCGGCCCCTAGAATGCATGCACTACATTATTTCTGCTGGGTCTTAACGTATAGCCGTTTCTCTAATATTGGAGCTCTTTTGGGCTGGGTCGGGAGAACACCTCTGTAGTACAAAAAAAATAAAAAAATATATTGGAGCTCTTTTTTTGTTTCCATTTTTATTTTTTTTCAAATTCTTGCATAGGATATAAAAATTATGAAAAGAAGAATGTGCAGGCTGCCCACTTCATCTGCAGTTAAGATTTTGTTTAAAAATGATTCTTTGCTGAAGATTGATGAAAAACTTTTAGAAAAAACTTCATGTATGTAATTTATTATTTTAATTAATATATTAATATTATATTAATTAAATTATAGTGTAATTATCTTTTCAATACAGATCTCAATATTTTTATATCTATATTATTATGATGAATATTTTAGATTTTTAAATTTTCATGATATAATTTTTTTATATGTAAAAGATATATTTGTAATGTACATATTAAGTAATAGTTTATCTTAATAGATTTATTTAATATAATCATACCTTTTATATTTATAAAGGATTGTCAAATTATTAACATAAATTATTGTCTACTACATATGATTAAGATCTTTAATTGATTTGAATTCTATTATATTTAAATCTTAATTATAATTCAAACTTTAGTATATAAGGTGTTGTTGAATAAAGAAAAAAATATTTGTTGAAAAATATTACATATATATTATGAAGTAATTTTATAATACAAATGGTGGCAACTATAATCCATTATTATAATTCTACTTCACTATGATGTTGCAATATGTAGTATTTTTCTTGTTTTGTCTTCTTGATATGTTTAATTTAATACTATATAATAAAAATAATGGGATGACTATGAATATATATCAGTGTCCTTGTAGATGTCAAAATGAATCTCAAGCATATATTAGATCTAAAATTAGTATTAAATGTATAATGTGTTGATATTAAATATCTACAAAAGTCTTATAAGATGATATCAATAAGTTACAGATGCAACCAAGAATGAATGTAAATTTGTATTCCTTGACTTGAATCCCTTAAACTTTTATATAGCATATGCAACTTGGGAATCCATAAAAACGTAGCTATATATTGATATTTTTGACACAAGATCTCAAATTATGGGACAAAATTAATATCACTAAAGTATGCAAGATGCTAGTGCTTTAGAGTATACTACACCTACCTAATAGGGAACATAGAGAATCCAATTTAATAAATGATTTCATCATTCAACCACTTAAGTCAAGTACCTATCTCATTGGGAAACATAATTATAAATTAAAAAGGAGAAAAATATTCATAGGAATCTAATATAAAGAGCTAGATACATATTTATTTAAATAAAAGTTACAAGAGACATTACATATTCATACCTACTTCAATAATTAATTCCTACTCAAAGAATTATGCATTTTATTTTAAAAATATCATTAGAAATAATTTTCAATTGTTTTATAATCAATATGCTGACAAATAATTAAAAATAATAATAGGTCATCAAATGTGATCCTAGAGATATTTACATAATTACCTAGAACATCCTAATTAGGCATGGAAACACCTAGAACATGGAAGGGTCTTTACTAGATTACACCCTCTATAGAATCAACACAAATGACCTCAACCTAAATATTCATGTGAAATGCTTAGATCAAGAATGTTGTAATAGATCTCAACAAAAATGAGTATGAAATATAATAAAATATAAAATACCAACAAAAAATAAAGTAGATTAAAAAACATATAAAATTGGAAGTCAACTAAAATAGTGGAGCAAATTTGCACTCAAAAAATGTGTAGAAAAATGTTGGAATATATTAGAAAACACAACATTAAATAGCCTTCACCATAAATTTAATCTCTACATGAAGTTGCGTCATGAACCAAAGGGATTTCATTTAAGGGATTTCCACCTTAAATCTAATAGATGAACATGAGTGCTCAAACTATGAGAAATTGGGGTTTCATTTTGGTTGATAAAATGATAAAACATGAACAATTGTGAGGTTTCTAAATTATATATAAATTGAACGCGTGACATGGGATCCTTACCATGTTAATAGTTGTTTCAGTGTATGTGCAGGATCATGATGGGCCAAAAAGTGGCAATATGATGGGTATGTGTCTGATGACTTTTTTTTAACCCAAAATTGATGAAACGAAAAGGGTTTTTAAAGGAGATTCTCAGCTTTCCACCAATATAAATTATGCGTTACTTTGAATTTAATAGATAATTATTATTCATTTTCTATTTGAATTACAACTAAAATTTTGATTGATAAGCTGATTGAAAAACATCTATAGCTTTCAAATGGTATTAGATTTTTTGAATCCGAAACATGAGTCACATTCTATGCTTTGCATACTATAGGATTAAAAAAAATGAATTTCATGAAGTTTTGACCAAGCTAAGGTGGTCAAACATACACGTTTTTATATTTTTAAAAAGTTGTAATAAAAAATTCATAATTAATTATTTACTTGGAAAAAAATTACAAAAAATATGCATCACATCGGGACATGAGTCCTCTAATTATATCTAAAATATTATAAAAAAATATTGTCATTTTATTGTGGTTAGGGTGGTTAGACAGACGCCTACTTATTTTTTCCTTGAAATTTAAGTACCTACTACATTGAAATTTTAAATTTTCACCAAATAGGTTTAAAAAAAAAAAAAAACCTAGTAGTTTAGAAACTACATTCAATTTGTTACAAATTCTATTCTTACATATTTTTGAAATAATATAAATAATTTATTCAAATTTTTACGTCAAGTTTCCTAAATTTTTTGCCACTTAAGGGCCTGTTTTTTCCATGATGATCCTGCACATACCCTTCAAATTATTCCTTATTAAATTATCATATTCAATTGAGTACACTAATGACATCTTGATTCATGCAAGGAAATAAGTGTGGTTTCCATTTTGAAAGTTAGGGTTCTAAGATTTACATGTTGAAGGATGCAATATGAGGGGATTCTAGGGATTCACATGTCAAAGGGTGTAATTACAAGAGTGACATAGGAAATTGAGAGTCACAATTTAATTTTTATAATTTTCACATCTTAAGCTCTAGCATTTATTATTTTGAACCTATCCAAAGTTAAGAATTTAGGGATTAGGATACAGCCTGATCCCAAGATGCAAGGGGAAGAAAGGGTATATATGATCCTAAGAAGGATGAATGGTAGGCCAATGGTGAAGAGGGGAACAAGATGCTTGTAAACAATTTCATGAGAAGAATGGTCAAAAAGAGGGAAGCATGATGGGATAAGTAGGACAAATGAATCCTTGAAGAAAAAAATAACTTATTCTTCAAATGTGACGTCCATGGACCATGTGATGAAGCGTTTGAGTGCTAGGATCCCTTTTTTGTCCCTATCTTGAGGAGTAACCCCTTATAGTATGTAGAGGTTGATGGTTATAGTCTTGATGGTTTCATTACTCATTGCTAGGAGGCTACAAAGGTTATTCTTAATATCCTCCTAGTTTTTCTATATTTTTTAAGAAACTTCATCTCAAGGCTTTCGTATTGTTGAAAGATGCCACAAATTTTTGCAACTCGGTCCATATTTCCTCATTTGCATACTTAATTTTTGGGTCTTTAGCTTGATCATACACTACTTTTGCAATGTGTTGTAGCCTTAGATTAAAGGTATATAGCTACACAAAAAATCTATTTATAAAATCTTTGTGCTCTAACTTCTTATCCTTTAATCCATCTGTGCTTGATTCATGGGATAACCCCTACAAAACTTGTCCATTTCACAGTCCCATGTACTCTAAACACGTAAAATAAGGAAAATCTCAATTTTCCCTCGTGCATGGTCTTAAGTCTTGGAATTCCTTGCAAGCGTTAACTTTGTCAGTTTGTCAAAATTTATCTTTTTTCCCAATCAGTTGTCAGGAGTTAGAAATTTTTTTATACTTGCAAGGTCGGGGTTTTCCCCCGACTCTGCAAGACAAGATTACAAAAGGAATAGTTACTTCTATGGTTGGGGTTTTTCCCCAACCTTGCAAGTTACATAGGTTTCATTTGCACAATCGTTAAAAATGTCTATATTACAAGTTTCAACCGAAATCTAATTTGAAAATTTGTTGAAAAGGTCTGCTCCTACAATCATGTTCTCACGTGAGTGTATTAATTATCATTTTTAATGTCTTTTCAAACCATTTTTTAAAAGCTTTTCATTTTTTTTTTCCTCCCTATTTTCATTTTCCATTCTTCCTCTTACCTATGTTGTGAGCTCATTGGAAATTTGTTTGTTTGGAGTTTGAGTGGATTCAAAATGATTTTAGTCGAGTTGGGTTTCACGTCTTTATTGGGTATGTTTGTGTTTATTCCCTTTCTCTGTTCGTGATTTTAGGTTTAACGTTTTTTGCTTTAAAAATCTTTCTTTTAGTCACCAATCTTAATCAAGTTTTTTTAAAGTTTTTTTCAATTTTCTTTTTATGCAAACAAAATACTACCCCTGTTTATTTACATTTTTTTGAAAATTTTTGTTTTGCCGAAATTGAAAAAAAGCAGAGTTCTTCCCAAGATGTAATGTCAATAATTTTGATGACATTAGAACTTTTCACAATGAAATTTTCACATGAAATCTCGTAATTTTCCATCGCATATACCCATTTTCACCAAATTTTCCTGACACTGGAAATATTTCCACTTTATTGAGTTAACTCATTTGCACTCTATTTTCCATGCTCACCATGCTCAAACCCTAGTTTTCACACAACCACTCTATTATCAATCCTCACTATTATTTCCTAAATGTAAATTTTTCCTAAAATTTGCAATATGTTAATCTTCTTATGCAGTTTCTTTATGCATGCTTTTCAAGACTCTCGCATCTGCACTTTTGCCAATGTCAGATATGTCTCCTTCAAAGGGGAAAGCGATGAAGTACAAATACCAAGGTGTGGTTCCTCCTATAGTGGTTTCGTCAAATGTGGATAAAATCAAAGATGCATAGATCGGTCATGTGGGCATGTTCGAGTTTGTTGAGAGAATTGAGAAATAACTTGAAGCCAATGGGATGAAGTCAATTATTCACAACAACATACATCTTGTGGCTTCATTTTTGGTAGCGGCTCATAATCTTGAGTTCGTTATACAAGTTGTTTCTCACTATAACAAGGATGATAGGAAAGTTTGAGATTCAAACAAAAACATGGTAATGGATTTAGATGTGCTGGAGATTTCTTTGATAAAGAATTCATGTGACCAGGTGCTAACACATATGTGGAGATTTCCAAGGAATCTGTACAGGAAAATATGATAAGGATCCTAATTCTACAAAGAGAATGATCAACAATAAATGGTTGAAGGCTTCTAGGCTAGTTGTTATAAGATGGCCTAAAAATCCTCCTCATAGTGATTTTATTGAAGAGGTAAACAACCTCATTACTCTTCTCAGTAGATTACATGGTTTGCCTACTTCATTTTATTTTGAGGATTGGATGTACATGTACATCAAGATCATTTTGAAAGGGAAGCAAAAAATATTTTGGGGAGAGGAAATCAACAATGCCCTCCATGAGAAATTGACCTAGGTCCTTACATCACACAATTTTTACATGACTTCATATTTGTTCTATGCTATGACCTCCATGAGAAATTTTCTAGGTCTGACTGCTGAAGGTGACAGGAAGGTTACACAGGTTTTCAAATATCTCCCGTAGATCACCCTCAAGGGAAATATCAAACATTTTAGAAGGGTAAAAGATCCCTTCTTTGCACCACTCATGTGTGCCTTTGACCCTGAAGTAGAGAACAAAAGAGTATTAAATGTAGCATGGAAGATTGTCAACAAATATGGATGCATGTATCCACAATTTCCAACTTTTACCTATTTGAGAGTAGGATGTTTTGCTAGCTATCCATATATGCTTCCTTGTTATCTTAGTGATAAAATTTTTCTAATGGAGTTATGCGGGAAAATTATTGTGGTTCGTAGTAAACAAATGGAATCCCATAAGCCAAGATTCAAATTTCCATTGGCAATTAGAAGGTACTCTATTCAAACTTCGCATAAGGCCAAGGTGGTGCAATCAGAAATGTAGTAGGTGACAATAAAATTGTACAAGGAAAGATCTAACTTTGATTACAGAGGCATGAAGCCTCAAATCAAAATGGAATTCTATCATGTACATTAGGTTGAAGACATTTGGGTTGACATTAGGACAGAGCAAGAGATTAGGAGAATGGATTATTGTAGGTTAACTTTGGATTAGATAAGGGAATTGGATCTAGCTGATATCCCAGAGGATATGGAGGATGAAGATACTATTCTTGATCTTGAATATGAAAGAAAGAATAGTGCAACTTCTCCTCTTCCTTCAATCCAGTGGTCTCAAAAAGAAGTAATATCAATCTGAGAAAGGTTTCAACCAATCTTGGCTAATACAAATGTTTGGTTGGATGAAAGAGATATACAATTGAAACCTTTCTTCACGGGATCAGAAGATGATTCTCAAGTGAAAACATGTAAGAAATCAGAGCTAAGGACCAAAAATAGAAACGATGCTCCAAGCTCTAGCGGATCTTCAAAGCCTAAGATCAAGTTTGTGGTCAAAGACTTGGCAAGAAGAAAATTGGTAAATCTGCAGAGGGACCATCCACAGAGGCCCAAGAGGAGCATGTGCAAGAAGAGGGTGAAATGAAGGAAAAAGTGGTTAGGGAGATGCTAGCTTATGGTTTAGGACATAGAGCATACCCACACACACCTTTCCAATTTCATTCAAGGGTAACCCTTGAGATCTCTTTGCAATGGAGAAAGAGATCTTGCTAAGGGCTGTCCTAGGGGCTGAAGATGATCTATTGAGGGGTTCACCACCAAGTTTAAACTTGGACAAGACAATGAAATGAAAAGTACAATGCAAAACCCTAATTGAATGCAAAACAACACTAAATGACCTAGAAAATGCTTGAAGTAACATAGCAAATGATAAAACTGAAAGTGTGCACTTGGAAACTTGATGAAGATTGGAAACAACTCAATTTTTTTGAAAAAATTAAATTTTTGAGCTACTAGGACTCATTCGCCATTTTGGGCGAATCAGTCCTAGTTTTGGGAAATTGCACTGGAACAAGTTTTGGGCAAATGGGCATCCAAATATGTAAATATCTCTAAAAAACACCTATAGTGGGACTCATTCTCCACTCTTGGTGAATAAGTCCACTTTAGATTTTCTAGAAATTGAAGGTCTAAATCTACTCTTCTCAGTTTGCTCAATTTGTTCCTCTAGGTTTTCAGATCTAAAACCACAATTTAGGGGTTGTAGGTGACTTTCTGGTGAAGATTATGACCTTGTAAATGGGGAGACAACTCCAACAAGCTTGTAACCTATTATTCAATTATCTCTAAACCTTCAAAGCACCTAGATCTATAATCACACAAAGAAAGAGAGAAAAAGTCTTGATTGTTAGAGATTAGGTGTTTGCCTCGGTCAAACCCCTTTTAGGTATTTAAACCAAATGATGAAATAAGATAATGAAACATGAACATGAAATAATGTAATTAGAGCCCTTCCATGATGATAGATCTTTAATTTCTACAACAATTGATGAACAATCTACCCTTGAATGATCTTGAAAGCTATCTTGATGGCCTTGTGAAGACTTGGAATGCTTAACTCTTGAATGATTGACTTGATGACATGAATTTATGATGAAATAATGATTTGGAAGCTTGTTTATATAGGAAATTCACTCAAATGACCATTAATTTGATCCCCAAGGTTGACATAGAAGAAATTTAAACTTAAAACCCAAATTTTTCTCGTTCAAACCTCGAAAATAGCTCAAATGGGACTTATTTGCCTAGCTGGGTGAATGAGTCCCACGTGGATGGGACCCATTCATCCAAAGTGGTAAATGGGTCCCACAAGGGCTATTTTTCCAGCTAGAATGTTAGGGATCAATAAATTAAGCTTATATGTTGATCTTGTCAGGTTTTTAATTGAAATATGCCTTGGGATGCATAATATGGGGTCATAGGGGCCTATTAATGATGATATAAAGGTCATAAATGCAAGAGGCCTAAAATCCAATGTGAGTGTAAATAAATACACTTTACAACACTAAATTAAGGAAAAATTGGGTCTATTTAGCTTAGAAGGGCCCTAAATCCCATGTGAATGTCTAAAACACATTACAACACTAGATTAGGTCCACATTAGTTTACAATCCTCTTAAATTTAATGTGAAAGTGTAAATAAATATATTTTACAACATTAAATTAAGGAAAAGTTAAGTTTGTTTATCTTAAACGGGCCCTAGACCTAATGTGGATGTGAAAAAAACATCACAACACTAGATCAAGGTGACATTAAGTTCAATTTATCATTACTTATTCCTAAATTAGATGAAATTGTACCATTTCCAAGGGGGACTCTTTTTCGTCATTACAGAGGGATAGATTGATGAAGAGGATCATGAGGAAATAGACATGTCTCCTCGTGAGAATATTCCTGAGGAACCACCTATCACCTTGTCCCCCATTTCCAATGTTGTGTCTATTCCCGCTCCTCCTCCTATGACCTCACCTACGTCTAATGTTCTTGTTAATGCCCCTCCCTCAGTAACAAGTGTTGTTGCATCTGCTTTTTTGATTCATTTTTTGCATTCTTCTCCCATCTCAGGATTTCCGTATGAGAGCCTAAAACAAGGGTTAGACAACTTGACTAGGTCTATGTCATTGCCAAGTTTTTCCTCACCATCTTTTGACCTCACATCACATTGTGATTTAGAGCAGTTCTTGAATGATTTTGTGTAGTGTCTAGGGCTAAAATTCCCAAGGCTATTTTAACTGACACTTCTCCCATCATGACTACCACCTTTGTGGATGTAGCTACTACATCCCATCTGATGGCTACATAACTTGAGAAAAGCTCACTGTTACCACCATGGTTTTCCTCACAAGCACCAAAGAGGAGGAAAGAAGCCATCTCCCCCGATGAGTTTGACTTTTCACAACTTACATATGTTAAGACAAGAACTAAGAAGAAATAAAAGACTCTTTCTAGGATGCTTTTTGATAAAGAGTGTAATAAGTATATAGAAATAGCTCAGCCTCCCACAGATAAAACTTATGAAGAAGTGAATATTACAGACTATTCTGTCACAAGAGTAGAATTGGGAAAAGTGATTCATGATAGTGAATATTTCATACTATTATCAGATAGGTAATGATCTAATTAAATACAACTTAAGACATTTGGGATAAAATAATTCTTGAGCTTATATCTCCACATCAACTTATGTTGGTCATGTCTTGTGTTGTATAGTAAATCCTATTTAGAAAAGTGGTTGAAACTAGATTTAACCTAGAATTAAAAGGAAAAACTATAAAACTTCCTAAGCACTTTTGCAATTAATGATTTCCAAGTAACTTAAAGAAGGCTATAACAACTATCAAACCCATATGTTTTATTGTTTAAAGGCTAAAATCAAAATCAAAAGAATAAGATGGCTAATAATCAAGTCAAAGATGAAAATACATAGGAGGTTATAACTAAGATATGATTGTTGAGGACCAACTGATGTGTTGTTTAAAGAATTCCCTTTCTAGTCATTAAACATAAGACCTTATGAAGAGACATTGTCAAAATAGGAATTGGGAGTTAAAATATTACCTAAGAAATGCTATTTGTATTTTCATTATACATTGCTATAGGCTAAAGATCTTGTTAGAGAAAAACTAAGAAAGGATTGATGTTAGCTAGGGGCTAATAATGTATGAAATTAGTTGTTGTCCCTAAAGGATGCATCTATTCCTTGGAATTGATTAATCAATTGTTCTATTTCAAATTGAGCAATGAATTATGTGTGATTTATGTTGAATTAAGCGATTAGGAAATTAACTTAAATATAGATAAGAGACAATAATATAGACATGTTAAACCATCAATTAATGTTGTGTGTTACTATTCCTTTGGCTAATAATCCTTTAGGAAAACATATACATGCGAATACAATAGAGAAAATTAAAAGGAAATTAAACTTCTATGACTTCTAGTCATTTGTATGTTCTTGTACCTTATAAAGCTAGAAAAAATTGCATTTATAAAAATGATGATTATAACATGTGATTAGAGGATTCAACCCTAGTTAACAAGGTACAAGATTCATGAATATTAATGAGTTGCAAGGGTTGTGCCTTATGTATTAAGTGTGTTTTCTTTTCCTATATGGTAATGTTCCATAAGAAAATGGTCGAAAATCTCCTTTAATAAGTAGTAAACCTTCCTAGCTTATTGTGGAAAATTATAGTAGAAATTACCCAATATAGATATATTAGTGAATATAACAAGCCTAGTACATGAAAGAGGAAGTAAATAGATAGCTAAGCATGGGAATCTAAATTTGACCATAGGTGCAGTATTGGGCACCAATTAGTAAGATTAAAGTATGATGTACCATGTTTTGCTAATTTAATAAAAAGGAGTAATACCTAGGCTATAGTGGTGTACTATCTAGCATTTTATTTTACTTGGGAAAGTGAGTAGATATTGACAAAATTAAGCAGAAAAGTGAGCGTTGTTACATAAAATGAAATATGTATGGGTGTGTTGGTTTTGTGATATAGTTTGGTAAACTTCATAAAGTTTATTGTGTTGTGACATGTACCAGTAAATCTATTGTAACCCAAGTATGATCTATATAGGGTGGACGTCAAGCATCATCCCCTATACGTACCCTTTGTGATTATCTTTTGTGTAAGCTAGCTAGTTGTGAAATGATGTAAACCCATTATGTGGAAATATGTGTCTACTAAATAAAATGTGATGTCTTCCCTTGTGTGAGTCTTGTTCATGTGTTGAATGTGTACCCCTAGAATATGGCTCCCCTACGGGATTGAGAGCCCACTAGTGTAAATAGGGGTCAAGAGAGAAGAGGACCTCCAATAGGAGCTTTATGGTTTCCCTTGGGAATTATCCCTAACCTACCCCCCACACATTAGAACCACACTTGTTGGTTCATAGTGCAAACCTTTTCCTTGATGTTTATAACCCATGGGTACAGGATGGAATTCTATGGACCATATTGATGTGGATTTTGATCCCACATGCAAATACAAATATTGGATACTTTAGTGATGTGAATTAATGAGCACCATGATATTTCATACATATATGTGGTTAGAGACCACCGTGATACAACATGTTATATTTTTTAGTTTAGAAAGGCCACATAGTGGATGCAATGTGCAATTTATTGTAAGTGTAATTTATTTCTATTTATATTTTATGCCAACAGTATTAAACTTTTATTTAAATTTATTGGGATAGTTATCCATTTAAGATTTATAATGGTCTCTTTTTCCTCAGAGACTTGTTTAGTTTTGGGTTCAATTAAATTTTTGCATTGATTCTTCTTTCAATTCTGGTTTT
The DNA here is from genome assembly GCA_007258455.2 of Sequoia sempervirens. Taxonomy (NCBI): domain Eukaryota; kingdom Viridiplantae; phylum Streptophyta; class Pinopsida; order Cupressales; family Cupressaceae; genus Sequoia; species Sequoia sempervirens. Next base: position 6,059 of record VDFB02373133.1, on the reverse strand, counting down.
ATTTTATTTTTTCTTTCTTTTATGAGACTTTTATTTGACTTTGGGAGTTAAAATTGTACATAGATGAATTTTATTTGAGGAACTTTGCATGTTTGTGATTGTTGGCACAAGTGTTGTAATGTGACATTTATAAACTGCCACATCCAGGAGGGATCCCTGGTAAGATGTATAGGGAGTGCATGGGTTGGGTAATTTCATTGTGAGGATGAGGGTTGCAAATGGGACTTGTATGGAACAACCGTAATCCATTCCCCCTAAATTTTGTGTGAGTACTTTGTGGGTATCTATCTTTTAGAGGCTAACCCCCTTACACAAAAAATGGTAGGTACAAGGAAATATATGGAGGGGTCCTAAGAAAAAGGGCCCCAATACCATCTTTCCTTAAGGTTATGGTATCTATTCATGTCCATCCTTGTAAACCCCATTGTGTGAGCCTTGTGTTGTAAATGATGTGTAACTATTGTGATGTATGTGTAAATTTGAAAATAAATATGATGTGGTATACATGTGAACTATGTGAGAATGATAGTAACAAACAATATGGAGCTAATATTCCTTGAGATATAATTAGATATTGGAACATAAATATTTTCTAACATCAAGAGTGATGTTTATGGTGCAAAGTGATTTTGTGGTGTATGGAAGGATGTTAATTTTTTTTGATATATTCTTGTGTAATTTAATTAAATTTGGTTACATTTTCAATAATGTATAGCTACATGGATGGTTATAAAATTTTGTTATATTGAGAGTATAACAGATAAATGTTCTATTGTGATGAATTTTTTTCTAAGTATTTGGATGTTTAATTCATTAAAGTGATGTCTCTAATGTGTGCTTATAGTTTAATTTTTGATTTATTCCATCAATAAAGTGAAGTGATTACTATATTTAATAGATCTGTATGTGTTGCTAAATGGGGATTAAGATTCTGAATATGAAATACTTCCAAGAGGAACTCCAATCTAAGGGGAGGGGGATGTAAGGTCCTGCCTTGTGTGCAACTAATGAAACTCTAAAACTCCCAAGTGTGTTCCATTAATTGCTAGTGAGTTAGATTGGAAATGATAAATGAAGTTATTATGTGTTGTCATCTTCAGAATTGCATTAATAAACCCTAGGCTAAGCTTTTACTCTTTTATACACCAAAAAGTGAATGTTTTTAAATAACAAAAGGGAATTGGTTATTGGATTATTAATTGCTCCAAGTGAGGAATAGTTAACCTTTCTATCTTATGGAATGTTTTATACTTGAGAGTTACTATCCAATTTAAATAACTATGCTTTAAATATCTAACATAACAAAATGCATCTTATAGAATTATGATGATTTATTGGTGGTATTTAGTAGTGATTTCCTAGTCCAATTAGAGATAATGTGTTATGATGAAAATGATTGTAATTCAAGGGACATGTTACAGTGGATTAGATAATTAAACAAAAAGATAAGAGATGATATTATATTAGGATTTAATTTAATAAATTACTAATGAGTTTCATGTCTCCTAAGGTGGATACCAATAGTGAGTATGACTAGACTCTATAGCTTAAAAGTAATGGCACGTGAAGGTTGGATGATTGTAGCCTGGTGTGCATGGATGAAACATCAATCGAATTGAGGTAAGACCAAAGGTGTGTGAATTAGCAATTAGAATCCTACAATAGAGAAATTCCTAGCTTCTTATAACCTCACTAACTTACACTTAGAAACCAACAAAGGAACAATATTATCATACTACTTACAAATCCCTATTATAACTACACAATCTTTGATGAACAAACTAAAAGCATAATTATTCTATTCATTGAATAGAAGATAATAATTTAGGAATCCATAACATAATATATGATATGAGAATCATAAATAACCCTTGATTATATTGATTCAAAAGAGAGTGTGCACAATATTGGAGAGTATGATAAATTGATACTCAAATTTGAGATAATACATAGAGTATTTGAGTCATTTATTGTTATTACAAAGAAAAATTATAAATTTCTTTTTTTCTTCTTCAGAGGACTTAATTATACAACTTAATTCTATACAAATACCTATAAAGACTAAGAATCAAAACCCCTAGATTGAGGCTCAGAGTTACCTTTTATAACACAAGGGAATCAACAAGAAAAAAACTCATCCATCGCTCGAGTTTGCAACAGAAAAAAACCCAAGTGGTGGCATTAAACCAGTGGTCAGAAACATTCATAATTTGTAGGGAGATTACAAAAAATCTATTGGAAACCCTTTAGAATATATATACATGTATACTGTTGATTTCTTCAAGATGACCTTTTGCAGCTAGTAGGATGTTCTTGACATTCTTCCCCTAACATGGCCATATAGAAACTATATTTGGTTTGTGGGATCTAATTGAAACACAAATCAAATCTCCCATTCTATCTTTTTCTCTATCAATCATCGATGTTGTGCAAATTACCTATCCTAGTATAATAGGACAAATGATCCAAGGAATGAATTATTCTAACAAAAATATTCAAAAACCATTAGGGAGAATTATAGGCCAAGATCTTTATGATAGCCAAAATATGGGGCACAAGACATAAAATTGATACATAGAAGGAATTATAGACCAAGCAACTAGTTATACTTTTCATCCCAAGCCCTAAACATCCCTTCTAAAGGTCATTCATGAGCAAGAAGTGGGTCAACATTGTACAGGTATTGTTGATACTTAGTATCAAGAGTTGCACTAGTTTCTTTGTAAAATACCTCTATACTATGATCTGCATTAATTAACATATCTAAATGAGTATTGAATAAATTTGAATCAATTTTGTTATCTTTACATATTAGAGGAAGAGATTGGGGATTAGGACATTAAAATTCTCCCTCCATTCATTCAAAGTTTTTAACTCTCCATCATCCTTAATTAGGCGAGGCATAATCTTGGTTTCAATATGCTCAAAATAATTGAGCTTCAATTGTGTGCTTTCAATCATCCTATCCATATATGCTCACATTTCTCATTTTTTCTTGGCCAAGGTATAAGTGGGAAGAATATTTGGAGGGTTAGGTGAATTAGTAGATTCTTTATACATACCCTCTAAAGCCACAATTTCGGGGGCCCACTTAGTGAAAATTCCCTTAAGTCTATCTTGGTCCCCATTTACCTTGACAATGACACCTTTGAGATTTATGTATGTTGCATAAGCATTCTCCAACCTCCTTAAAATTTTAGACAATTTATGCTCCAAAATGCACAATATTACATGCACATTTTCTTTATGTTGGGTCTTTTGAGAATTCTTCATATGCTCCTCCATAATTTGTACTTCTCCTTAAGTTCTTCATTTTCATTTATCAAATTTTCTGGAGGGGCTGCTAAAGAGGAACCTATTTCTTGTGCATTAAAGGGACGAAATGATACTTGAGTCTCCTATATTTTTAATTTGTTATATTTTGTAGTAAGTGTTACATGATCCTTCAACAATGCATCATACATATCCTGTAGTCTTTGGGTAGTTGCTTCATTAAACTTAGACACATTCACCATCAATGAGGCTGATTTAGGGGTAGAAGTATCCCATACCCTCTTTAAAATTAGGCTCCCTTTTATTTCCTTTGACGCCTCAACAAAATTTGGCTTGTTTGTGTTTGGGGCCAAAGACCATATTGAAAGTACCTCCCATCTTGGGCTAAACCCTGATCTTAAAAAGATAAGATAAGATTTCTCCATATTGTCTTCTGATTGTATCAAAGATGATTGCTAAAGCAATTTCCCATTCTAAGAGTAGCAATAGTCCACTATTTTGCACCATCTTTCCTCCTTCCTCAAGAGTAATGTTATTGGCATCAAAATTCATTTCTACCATGACTTTCTTGGAGACCTCTTCATACTTCTCTTGAGGTATTCCTACTCTTTCCAATTTAAGTCTTCTATGGTACTCTTCTCTCTTTGATATCAAGAAAAAATCCTTGAATTCCCATGATTTTATAAATTCATCATCAAAGATGAATTTTTTTCATGTCAACTCTCTAACATCATTCAAATTATCTCTTCCCATTGCTACATTTAATCTAAATCTTTGTTGGATAATTCCAACAATATATTATCTTAGGGAAGAAAGAATATGCTGATGTTCATCAATGGTTATTTAGAAATTCTCCTCCTCATCCTGACTGAGGGGGTATTCAACTAATAATGGTTTTTCTATTCTCATCCTTTTTTGAGGTTGTTCCCTCAGGGGAGAATCAACATGAATTATATAATGGGGAGAAGGTAGATCAGTTTATGGTGGAATTGGTGGTCCATTTTATCTGATAAAATTCCCTTAAGGCCTCTTGGAAATAGGGAACTTGGAAGGAATAAGAATTAGGCCTAGACCAATGTGTTGGTCTCTCTTCCAAGGATGGGGCTTTACCAAAAACTCTGTCAAAATTGCTCAAGACTTCCTTAATATGTGAAATTGGATTTTATGATTTTAGAAATGGCCCAAGATAATCCTTATTTTTTGTTGTCCTAGTGGCCTCTACTTTGGTAAATGCATCCCATTTCATCCTTCTATCAGTTGCTTGCTGATCATCTCTGTAATTTCTTATAACATCTTCATTGTAGTGGGTTTGATGGCTGAAGGCTGACCTCTTGATTCTTTTCCTAATTAATAGATCCCTTGTAAAAATTTCATGGCCTTTGGTTTTTCCCATCCTAAGCTTGGGTAAGTGCAAGAAGATGAGGGGCCAAATAGAGGTTTAAGTGGCCACTTTTTTTTTTTTGTCTCTGAAATCAAGAAATATTGACCTTGGACATGAAATTGAGGATAGTTACACTCAAATTTTTGAGATGAAACAAAAACAAGGATCGTAGTTCTCCAAGTCTACTTTCTAAACTACTATTTTTTTTTTGAAAATGGTAGAGATTAAGGGGTTCAAAAGAGGGCGCCACAAAAATTGGTGTTTTTTTGTTAGAAAAAAATAACATAGCAACTTTTGTGGCTCCCTCAAAAGGTTAACTTTTTTTTAGTATTCACTTTAGGGAGAAATTAGCTAACAGTATATAGTTTATGCCTGATTTTTCTAATAATTTTTTAATGAATATTTGATTTTTTACTAATTTTCAAAGTGGAAGCTTCCTGAAAAATAGAATTTTGGCCGTGCTACCCCTATAAATTTTGAAAACTAATTGAAATTTTTTTTTTTAATATGTGTAGAATGGAGTCTAGTTTCTAAAAATGAAGTTTATTTGAAATTTTGATGAACGGTTAATTTATAATGAAAAAACACCAAACACTAGTTTTTTTCCAAAAGATAGACATAAAAAAAAGAAATTATAGATCAAAGGCTTAACACTGTCAAAATGTGAAAAAAATTACATCGTTAGATAGCTAAGAGAGAGCCCAACATTACCCAAGTGTTCAATTTGTTTGACCTTTAAACATGTGCAAACTTGATGGTTAGCACAAATGAGATTATGTGAAATTTTGTGGAATATGCAAAAGCACGTCTTTGGGCATTGGGAAGGCCCTCCAATTCTAGGTTGGAAATCCAAAGAAAATCCAAGCCAAAGGCTTGAGGATTCCCAAATCAAGACAAAATTCGAGCGCGTTATAATGTGCTTGCATTATTTGAATGCATTGACAAAACGCCATGAGTGTGTTATAATGCACTTGTGGTTTGTGAATGCATTGAAAAAATGAAAGCACGTAATAATACACTCGCATTTTGGTCTACATTGATTTTTTTCCTCTTTTCTTTTCTCTTTCTTGTTATCTTTTAGGGAAACTATATACATGAAATAAACATTGAAATTTGCATATGGACGTTTACTTTCTTATACTTTAAGTTATATTTCATGTATATAGTTTTAGGATGTTTGAGAGTGGTTTTAGATCTCTAGGAGTTATAATGAAAATTCTATTTTTTGGAAGATCTCACAAATTTCAGATAGTCAAATTTCAATATTCAACATGTCAAATTTCAATAATTAGGTCAAATGTCTGTAATCAACAAGTTTTATTATTTCTCTTTCTATCTCACTCATTTTTTATCCCTTACACTCTAGACCTCTTGCTCACTATCTCCATCCCTTTATTTGACTCTC
>VDFB02373131.1:0-16286 GCA_007258455.2 Sequoia sempervirens | reverse complement strand
GGGAGAATTGTTTGCAGTCTAAAGCATCAGGATATTGAAAAGTGCTTTGATATTCCATCATGTCCTAACAACAAAGTCATATTAGTGACGGAATGCGAGAAGCATTCGAGACAGCCAAGGACAAATGTCAAAAGATAATAGCTGAAAAATGGCTAAAAGTGACAAAGGCTAGCTTGCCTAAGTTGGTGGGACAAGGAGAATGTAAAGATGAGTACGCAGTGTTAATCACTCTACTCAATAGAATCACTGGAGAAGAGGATGGCCATCAATTCCAGTCATGGATGTATTATGTCATTGCGAAAATCATTGGCAGAAGGGAATATTATGACTGGGCCACTCTAATTAGTGACACACTCCACCGAAAAATCACTGGGTATCTGGAAGCTCATAGGTTCCACATGTGCTCTTACCTAGTATACCTGATTGCCTTCCAAGGTGATTTCAGGATATTGAACAATGTGGGAACCTTAGGTGTGCAGAAGGTTCACGAGCATTTCACACGTCTTGAGTTTACTCAAGCAGAGCAACACTTCAAAAGAACGAGTGATCACTTCATTATGCACACCGTATGTGAGCTAGACCATGAGATGCACATGCGTATTTCACAGGCAGCCAGAGAGGCAATGGCGGATTGGGCGGATTGGTTCATCCAATTCCCTACGTTCTCCTACATACGCGTGTATGGCTACATTGGTCACCCCGCCATGCTACCAAGATACCCCTCAAATAGGGTAGTCTTCATGGAATTCCTGAGACAGTTGTCTGAAGTTCACGTCTACTTGCGCTTGAAGAAGAAGACAGCTGTTAACTTTCCTGTTGGAATGGGACTCTATAGATGCAGATTCGCGGCAAATGCTAAGATGATGAGTCAAGAAACGGTGAGGCTTAATCTCAAGTATCTCATTGAGAGAAGATCCTATGATCCCAGAGGGCTCTATGCAACACATCTCGAGCAACACTCGTCACATAAGTCTTCTATGGAAGATTATTGGGTAAATTGTCAAGACAAGTATGAAGTGCGAAGAAGGAACTACAGTAGGTTCAGACTCCCGCAAATTGCTGATTTTATGTCAGCAGACATCGAGGGCCTATTCGACAATGAAGGGGAAGTCATTCTCCCCTCATTCTTCACAAATTCAGTTGACTCCCAACAACTCCCAAGAGTGCATTGGTATGCCAAGGAAAACACATCTATAGAGGAAAGAACGAATAGAGTGGTTAGAAATAGCCAACTCTATCTCGACAGCAAGAAATCAAGGAAGGTGATACCTCACAGAATAGAGCCGCCACAGGTTCAGTCTCCACCACCTTCCACTTCAAAAAGGAAACCTAGGCAGAAGCAATGGTGCAATCCGCCCCAAGGGATGAGGATGTCGAAGCCTACAAAGCCCAAAACACAGAGGACACCTGTGGAGAAAGCCACACATAGTCCTGAGATAATCATGAGCATTGCTGCCCCAGAGCAAGGAATAGAAACTGCTACTCCTGAACCAGAAGTTGTTGCTGAGGAGCCAGCAGCAATAGTTGCTGAAGAGCCAGTAGCAGAACTAGCAACAATAGTTGTTGAAGAGCCAGTAGCAGAACCAGCAGCAATAGTTGTTGAAGAGCCAGTAGCAGAATCAACAGCAGCAGAAGCAGCAGCGGAAACGGTGCCTATTATGGAAACAGAGCCGCCAATATCAACACCATCACAGCAGTCGCAAGTCCTCATTGACTTGGATTCGCCACCAAGAGACATTGCTCCAGCACAGTCTCACACATCGGGCATTCAAGGGCCTCATATTCCTCCTAGTGAAGATCGCCGAGATTCCATTTGGCTTGAAGGCTTCCTAGGAAGAAAGAGGGAAAAACCCTCCTATGAACTTGACTTCACCGAATTCGACCACGTTCCACAAGACATGCCGGCGAAAAAGTTGAAGAGGCAAGTTCACATAGAGAGGAATGCAGAGTGTGAAATTATCATAGAGACTACTGCCCCACCAGTAGAGAAAAGCATACACGAGGTTCAAGTAGAGGACTACACATTGTCTCAACTTAACCTCGGGAAGACTACACGACAAGTGGAGGCAGACCTTCTCAGAATAGCTTTGGTGAGCGCACAAGAAAGAATGGCTAAGGATGGAAAAGAAAAAGCAGCCTTAAAGGCTGAAAATCAGCAACTGAGGTCATACATAACCAACTTGATGCATGGCACCCCAAACGTCTCAGCCTTGCCAGCAGGATTGCTAGATCTCCCCGCAGAACAAAATCATCAACAATTGATAACATATGGCAAACACTTGAGGGATCAAGTGGAAGAGTTTGTTCTCAAGGGAAGATGTATACTGGCAAATCTATACCAGTTACGGGACAGAGCACATGGACTTCGTGCAGAGATCCAGCAATCAAAACAAAGAATTGCAAAGAAGAGGCTAGAAGACGAAAGCACAATTGCAGACTTGCAATTGGCGTATCAATCAGTCTACTCCGAGGAAAACAAGCAACATCTCTTTGCTTGGAAGGAACAGTTGGCGTACAAGGTGAAAGCCTATGACGCCCATTCAATAGAGTTGATTGATTACAGACAGGTGGTCGCCACTATTATCAACTTCGCAAGAATGTTGGTAATATCTTTCCCTCGCATGGAATATCAACGTGAGGGAGGAGAATACATTGAGATGGTCACTGTACAAAATCAATTCAGAGACGTCATCCGCAGTACCTTTCTTGATGATCCAAATGGTTGCAAGCTGGCTAAGGTGGCAGCTTTACCAACCAAGTTTGAAGAGGCAGCATCTCAGTGTATAGACTTCGGGAATCAACTCACAACGGGTGAGGTAATGCTGTGACAACACGTCATCATTCTACAGAGCATTAACTCCCCAGAGGCTGATGAAGTCAATGAATGGATAGAGACACTGTTGATTAATGGTGAGCTATAAAGGCACCAAAGAAGGATGTCCTACACCCTCCAAGTGGCATTTATGATACTTGAGTTTGACTTGATGCTTCTTTCCAAGTCAACTCAAGATGACATTAAATGTAATTGGAGTTAACTTGATGCCCCTTTCCAAGTTAACTCCATATCCCTTAAATCATGCATTGTCAGATCCCACTGATTAAGGATGTCTAATCGGCTTTCATGATTTGTGGATCTTAGATCTCCACTAAATGTGGATGTCTATTTTGGAGGGATACTTTCATTAAAGTTCACCTTTAGTTTACTTTCAGTCAACTGAAGTAGTTTCCTGTTGACTCTTTGTTTACTTTCAATTAACTGAAGTAGTTTTCCAGTTAACTACTTGTTCCCCCTTTTTAGGAATAAATCTTGCTAATTGATTGGCAAGAACTCATTGTTAACTCAAGGAGATTTTGGGGTTGCCCACTCCTTTGAGTTCTATAAATAAGAGCCTTGGGCTCATTGTTTGTTCAACTTTTACTTGCTATGCAAAATTGTTGCGCCATTGTTGCCAACACCTTTGAAAGCGGATATTTGTTCACTCTTGGATGAGAGTTTGTTGGTCGATTGTAATTGTGCATGATTCCGTGCCTTTGCTATCCCAACCTTTGTAATTCGTTGATAAAGCTTGAAGAAGAATATCAGAAGGCGCTTGCATTTTGATCTACCTATTTGAGTTATTTCCACGTCTTGTTTCAAATAGCTTGTTGTTTCATTTCCCTCCTCGGATAGGGCTTCCTCCTCCTCGGATATTTGTCATTAACAGTTATCGTTTGTTGTTGTTTAATGTATTGTCCTTCAATCTATACTTCGAATAGGGGTTCCTCCTCCTTAGCAAGCTTGTTGGCCAAGACATCGTTAATTTGTTGTTTCTTGTAAACCATTTCCTAGCCCATACCTCGGATAGGGTTTCCTCCTCCTTGGCAGGTCTCTGATTTAGTTTACCGTAAAGAGTGTTTGCTTGTACCAACCTTATCCCAGTGTATACCCGAGAGTTCAGAGCCTCGGTCATATTCTGAGGAGACGGCGAATTCAAGTGATCCAACCCTTCATTCCCGCTCCTTTACCCTCATGCTCTGTTTACCTTGAAGGTATTGGATAGATTAAAAGCTAGAATAGTCGTAGTTAAGATCTGCAGAAACCAGAAAAAAAGCTTAGCTGCGGCACATTGTGTTTGTGCACCCTTGTGTCCTACCGCTGAAGTACAAAAAGACAGGGACCTTAGTTTACTATTCCCTTCCTTACGCATTGCTTTCAGCAAAGAGGGACTTCTCTTTAAATAATGAAGAAGTGTTGCAAAACATTTGAAATAGCTGAACATTTACAATCAGCACTCCAGAGGTGCTAATTTAAACGCCAACATGATCATAAAACTAACATGGTATCAGAGCGGGTCTAAGAAAAGATCTAATCAGATTTGTGTAAGCAATCAAGTCAACTTTTCATCTAGGGCAGATCTTTCAAGGTAAATTTGTGCGGAAAAAGAAGATGGTGAGCGGTGTCAAGGTAGAAGATAGGCTTGATGGAGCTTCAAACTTCAACTCTTGGAAACCCAGGGTACTCATTGCATTAGAGGAGAATGATCTTCTTGATTTCATGGAAAGTGATATGCTCAAGCCTTCCGATGATATTGAGAAAATCTAGTGGAAGAAAAATGGCACGAAGGCTAGAAAGATCATGATAGACTCTGTGATGAATCACCTAGTACCGATCATCTCCAAGTTGAAGACAGCTAAAGAAATGTTTGATACTCTAAAAGGATTGTATGAGATCAACAACACTAGCAGAGCACTTGCTTTGAGACAACAAATTCACCATGTAAAAATGGCTAAAGAAGATTTAGTCATCTCATTCTTTATGAAGATCATTGATTTAAGAGATCAGTTGAGCACTATTGGGGATATAATTGCAAACAGAGATCTTGTTATGTTGGCACTAAATGGTCTTCCTCAATCTTGGGAACCCTTTATTCAGAGCATCAGTGGGAGATCCAAGTTGCCCAAGTTTGATCGTCTTCGAGCTGATTGTATTCAAGAAGAGTCCAAGTTGGCAGCAAGAGGAATTGGGAAAAACTATCATGATGTAGAAAATCAAGTTCTTGCTACACATACTTCTAGAGATAGAGGCAAAGGAAGAAAGAGGAATAGAGACAGAGAATCAGATTCTGCCCTAGAACCAAAGAAGAAGGATTTCTCTCACATTCAATGTTTCAGGTGTGATAAGTACGGTCACTTTGCTCGAGATTGCAAATTAAGATCTACACAACATGTTTCTTCTGCGGAAATTGACATAGGGACATCTCAGAAGGAGCCAAGTTCTAAAGTCAATTCAGAAGGTTTCTTATTCTAAAGTCAATCAGTTTCTTCGAAGAGGAGGAATTAACTTTCAGAGGGAGTCTGACAAACCAACAAAGGCAACCTTGGACGAGGAGGTCAGGAGGTTGATGCCGTACTTGAAGCTTCAGAGGGAGTCACATCATCATGAAGACTTGTTGTAGTGTATATTTCTCTGAGACGTAGAAATATGAGGTGAAAGCCCTTGTAGTGTATATTTCTCTGAGACGGAGAAATATGAGCTGAAAGCCCTTGTAGTGTATATTTTTCTGAGACGGAGAAATATGAGGTGAAATCCCTTGTAGTGTATATTTCTTTGAGACAGAGAAATATGAGGTGAAAGCCCTTGTAGCGTATATTTCTCTGAGACGAAGAAATATGAGGTGAAAGCCCTTGTAGTGTATATTTCTTTGAGACGGAGAAATATGAGGTGCGAGCCCTTGTTCATCTTTGAGACCGAGGTGAGACATCATGTTGAGAGACTTTGTGATGAACTCTTGTACTTCTCTGAGACTAAGATGTGGGTGTAGCCATTATGGGTATCATGTTGAGAGACTCCATGACATGAATATCTGGAAGGATACCTACCTAGCTAAGAGGGAGTGTTGATGTTATAGCAGTGGGTGATATCCTTCACTCAAATCTATGTAATAAATGAAAGATAAATAAAAGCAAGTCAGACTTGCTATAAATATTAATTTATTTATCTTGGGGGGCGACTCAAATGGAAAGTCGCATTGTTTTCTAAATGAGGCCGACGCATATGAAGAGACACCTCGGTTTGTATATATTCAAGGCAATGATCATTCATTTGATCATCAATTCATTCTTATTTCCATTCGTATTTTTTCTCAAGAAGGAATTTGAACTTAGCAGCAGATCGCCATCTTATCAGCAGACATTCGCACCTTATCAGCAGCAAATATTCGCCTATTATCAGCAGCAAGTGTTTGCCTTTATCAGCAGCAAGAGAGTTCAGGCTGTTTAACAGCAGTTCCATTATAAGGAGAAGTGTCTCCATTATTTGTTTCAGACTCAGCCTTGAGTAAGGACTGATTGTAAGCAGATTTCTGCACTTCTTTTATCTGATTTATAAAGAAAATATTGTTGCTGGGTTTTTCTCCCTCGAGTAGGAGGGTTTTCCCAGGGTAAAAGTGCTGTGGTTATTGTTCATGTGTTGCATTTTCTGATTGCTTATATTTCTGATCATAAAACTAACACTCATGAATGTAATATTTTGTGGCTGCCTGTGCAGATTAATTTTGGTCTTCTTTGATGACATTCTCATTTACAATCACACCTAGGCCAAACATCTTCGCCATGTGGAGATCGCACTCAATATTTTAAAGGAACCCTTTTTGCAAAGTGCTCTAAGTGTGCCTTTGAAGTCCAACAGGTGCAGTATTTAGGCCACATTGTTTCACATGCTGATGTACAAGTTGATCCCAAGAAGATTGCAGTGATGCAAGAGTGACCAAGACCTAAGTCCCTCAAAAGCTCGCAAGGTTTTTTAGACATGACAAGTTATTATTGCAAGTTTGTTCACCACTATGGCAAAATTGTTGGGCCCTTGAGTGCCCTGCTCAAAAAGAACTCCTTTGTCTGGACAAATGCAGCTGAATTGTTATTTACTTCTCTCAAGACTGCCATGCGTTCCACTCTAGTTTTGGCCTTATCAGATTTTCACAAACCCTTTATCAAAGTGCTCTTTTCTGTTTTTACAAATAGTAAATTGTTGATCAATTCCCATGATTTTCCCATTTTAACCATGGGTTATGCCGTGTAAATGGAATGCCACTATGATTGTTCCAGTGAAGCTATCATGTAAATCTCAATACATGAATTTTGAACAGGGACCTTGAATATACAAGTCATTTTGAGGTGATGCTTTTTAATTTTCTAGTTAGTCATATCCAGTCATGATTGCTTTTTTTGTTCGTTTTAAGGAGTACTGGAGATCTGTGTTAATTTAAAGAGCTGGTTTGTGATGAGAGACACATTTTGCACCCACAACAACTTGGAATTTTGATGTGTGTGTGTCGGTGGATGAGTGGGGAATATTCACTGCCAACACTGCTATAGATATATAACTCTTTTTAATAAGAAAAAATGAGAAAACTTGTCCAAGATGGTAGCACATTCAAGACCCAGAAAGATAAGGTAACTACAAGTCAATTGTCTCTAAGGATTGTAGCTATAAAGGAGGTAGGATAAGTCTACTATTAGCACAGATACGTCTTAACATGGATCTGATATGTGTTGAGGGGTATCCAAAAGACTTGATGGCTATTCTATCTTAACATAACTGTAAGAGCAAAAGAATTGCCATCTCAATTTTTTGTATACCCCACAGCACATACAAGATCCATGATAAGGTGGATCTCCGCTAGTAAGTACTGATTTTGGGAAAATCCAAACGAGCCACATACTATTTCACATGGCTTAACATTTTCACATTAGTAATGAAGCACAAAATCATTTTTTTATATTAGAAATCGATTTGACTATAATAAACAATAAGAGCTAACCTCACATCCAACATGAACCCATTTATCTAAAGGGCATGGTAGTTCAGCAGTAACAGAGCACTTGTCAATAGAAGCAGCAAGAGCACCATCAACGTCTAATTTAAACAACATAGCAGGAAAAAGCGATAATTTCCTGTCACCATCCAAAGTGAGAAATGGCAAAGCAGCTTCACCACTCTGTTGAACCTGGAAAAATCAAATGCAAGAATTTTTTAGCCAAAGAGGTTCCCCCTAAATTTCATATTCACGTGAATTTTTATATCTATACATGATCATTAACAAGCCGACATCTATATTCATATGCAGAAATACATAAAACCAATCAAACAAGAGTACCAAAATAAAATAGAAAAAAGAGCAGCAGACAAAAATCATGTATCTTTATATTATATTTAAAATAAAATAAAAAGCCAGCTTGTCTAGCCACCGACAAAACAGAGAAATTGGCATGATGAAGACCCGAGCTCAAGTTCCATTGAGCACGCTCCTTGTACTAGTGTAAAATAGCATGGTCGTGGCTCTTAAGCATAAAGGGCGCTCTAAACTTGATGGTGCATTACCTGTGGATTATAATATAATAATGTTTCCATTATATTGAAAACAAATAAAACTAGCCAGGTTGAGTCTTTGTGTTTTTGCTTTAGTACAGGAGCATGCCCAATGTGGTTTTAGCTTGGTTCGATTCCCATGGATTAGTATATAGTTCCATTAAATTGAAACATTATTAAAATAACCAGCTTGTCTAGTGGGCAATGGTGCAGTGATAAGATATAACAAATGCTATGATGATGGACCGAAGTTCAAACCCCATTGGACATGCTCCCAGTATGAATTGGCGTCTAAACGTGAAGGTGCTCTAAGTTAGATGGTGCATTTCCATATAATACAATGATCTGAGGAAACTGTTAACCTTAACCTAGAAAAAAGTTACCAAAACCAGCTCAAGGAAATAGCTAGAAGGCCCACTTTTACCTGGTTTATGATAATGTCTCCCTTGCTACTTTTCATCAGATAAATCCACATGCAGACAGTGAAGCTTCCATCGGAAAAGGTAACATCCTTTGTTAAAGTGAGACACAGTCGATCCAAAGTCAGATAATCACCATCTTCGAATATTGCAGCAGTCTTCTTGCATCCACTTTGGATGCCATTCAGAATTCCCAATATCTTGGTTACCCTGCCAAGCGAATATACAACTAAATCAAACTTTGGCCTCCATAAAGCTCTGTTTATTTAATCATGATGCAGAAAAACCTCAGAGTAGACCATCAGGCCACAATCCCTCTAAAAACACTTCAAACAAACTGTGATGTTATGTTCTGCAACCAGAAATTGAATTGAGTTGAATTACCCGCCATACATACAGTGGGCACAAACAATCTTCCCTGTCTTTATAAAGACATGTGAGATTCCTTAATCAAAATAAAGAAACTAGCAATAACCCAATTCAGCATCCAACCTCGTCTGACTATGAAAAAAATGCCCACATAGACTTTAAATGGAGTTACAGTATGCATTCAAAAAACAATATTTCCTGTAAGACATAAGAGATTCGTTCATGAAAATTAAGAAACTAGCAATAACCAATTTGACATCCGACCTCATATAACTTAGAAAAAATGCCCACATAGACTTTCAATGGAGTTACAGTTATGTAATCAAATTAATAACAAATACAATTTAAGGACTAAACCCACCAAATCTAAGGGAACCAAATTCCTCCTTTACATTTGCATTGAACGGAATGAAATGGAAGACTTGAGTTGGCAACGCCACTGTTCTGGATGAAGAGCGAGGGAAGACAAAGCGCCAAAGGTAGTGAGTGTAGTTAGAGGAGTATGGATATGTCCTCCCCCTCATCATGGTGGTGGTGTCAAAATACTAAATATACCGATTTGGATTGCCGCCAGATTTAGCTTAGATAATCCACGTGTTGTGGCGATACATCCTCTTATTTGGCGGGGATCTGATCTTAGTTAAGATGCATGCTTAAAGGATGTTTGTGACATGATTACCATGCATCATATGGTGTTTGTTGTTTCTGTTCGGACATGGGGTTGAAACTTTGTCATGTGAAAGGCCTTGGCCAACGGTAATTGACACCGTTACTTCCCTACTCATTTTTTTTTTTCCCTTTGGTGGGGTGGGGTAGGAGTTTAAACTTGGTATTATGTTAAAAGAATGGAGTTCAGAAATTGAGAGTTATTTATTTTATTAAATATCCATTTATTATCGAATTTATTTTTTTTTAAATGAATATTTATTTAAATTAAAATTCATTTTTCAATTAAATTGTTATGAATAGAGAAATTAGTTTCAAAGTTATTTAGTAGTTGAACTTAATTCAATTGTACTTAGGAAAGATTTGAATCTTGTGAATAAGGTAATCAAGGAAGATGCCATCATCCTTACCAATTATGATCAACAAATTGAACTACAATCTTACAATATGAATAAAATGTTTAATTTAATACACTGCTAAAAAAATCAAAAACTAAAATTTTAAAATGTAAAATAAAATATCACATTGTAAGCAATTAAATCTCATAAATAATATAATTTATTTAATATTTTTTAAATCACAATATAAAAATATTTACTTAAAAATTTAAATAAAATAATATGAAATAATTGTGAGACAATTTTTAAATAATCAAATAGAAAATAGAAAATAAGAATCATTGTTATATTGTAGTAATCTCTAAAGATGAAATTTTATAAATAGTTGCCTACACTATACTTAGAAGATGAGAGATAAAAAGAATGGCAATAATCAAAAATAATAAGTTTTAACTATTTATTGAGCACACAAATTAAAGACAAAAATTAGTCTAACAAATGTGAAAAGACATTGCTTAAAGAGTTTCATGATAAGAAGAAAAATAAAATAAAAAATGTCATTTTTTTATTTAGAAACAATTTAAATATATTTGTATCATTTATAAGTTATTAAATGATCAAATAATTCCTATAAAACAAAAGTAGAGTTGTACTCACTCTAAGTTTCTCTTAAGAACCATTTATGATACATGAACTAAAAAAATAGAACTTGTTTGTTCTTGTCCTTGTCTTCCAAAGAGATGAGGGGAAAGACCTATTCATGTCCACATCAATCTCTTTATCTAAAAGAGAAGAGACTTAAAAGCAACTTACACACCCATCAATGATAATTCTCGCAATTGTGAATGCAAAAAATGCCTTTGACCTAATTTAATGATAGTTAAATATAGAATAGGCTTATAGTGAAAATGAGCTTATTCTGTAATATGATCTTTATAAATCATGCTATAATTTTATTATTAATCATAATTTGTAATAGCAAGCAATGACATGGCTTTAATGATAATATAAGTTACATGAAGTCCAAATCACCTCAAGGATATGGTATGAATGTCAATAAAATATAATGTGAGTTTAGATCACTACATTCTAAGATAATATAAGGCAATATCACTTTATCAGGTTTCTTAGAGAAGTGGATATTTAGTGTTATAGGTATAATACCTTAACAACCATCTTTTAAGTTTTTATAATATGTTTATATTGGTTAACAGTATTTTGAAATCACAATATGAGTCAGCTTACAACCTCTACAATTTTTCAATATCAATCAACTTATTGTTGATGGTTCTAATAAATCCACTACTAGTAATTTTATATTGTCTACATTTAATGCTTTAGCCCTAAATTTTATAGATACATCTAGGTTTTACATTCCATCTTCTCAACTAATGAAGTTTATGAATGGTCTTGTGCAAAATTTTGATGTCTCATGTTGTTTTGGATTTCATGCTTTATAGTGCTTGTATTATTATAGAAACAGGTGGATCGAAAGTTATAGTGGTGCTAGAGATAGGAGTGTTTCATATATTCTTTTTTACACATTTCCCCCCTCTATTGTGCTCGCATCCATGAAGACATGTTTTTCATTCATACATTTAGAAAAACCTTAGTTGATGAAGCTCGATTATGATATTATCACTTGATTCTTATGTTTCATTTATGGATTTTATAGTCTTACAAAGATTTTTTTTACTTTTAGTCCTCATGAGTTTTTGAAAATATCACTCTAATCTTTATTAAATGGCTATCATGTGGTCCCATATGTACTTATCTTGCCATTTCACTTAATCAATAACTTGAGCATGAGGTTACACTAAAAAAAATTAAGGTAAAATATGATTACATTAAGTTTCATCCTCCTAAAGACATGATTCGAACATAATCAAGTGAGATCTTTCCTTGTATTTATTTTATGTGTTTCTATATTGTCTTGTTTTCACAATCTCAATTAAACTATTGATGATAAAAATACCTTTAACAGTGCATACTTTGACACAACTTTAAACATATATTATATTATTTGATAGCATTATTACATCATATCTAATAATAATCCAAACTAATAATTTTTGGTCAATTGGTGGTTAAAAACTAGTTGATTATAATTGGCATGGACCTGATGTATATAATCTCTTTCAAGCAAGAATACAAGGTGTTTTGCTTTGAGGGTATGACTCTTGTGACGACAATGTTGTGTAGTTCATTGGTGACTAAATAGAACAAAATATCTAGTTTAGATAATTTTTTTGAAAAGATCCTCATTAAATTATTTTTAAATGTTTATGTTTATGCCAAACAAAACCATGAGAAGAAGATAGGGCTTTGTCTGTACCAACCAATCATTTTCTATTCTAATCATTATTTTTAGTAACTATTAATGCATAAGAGGAAAAGCAATGAATCAAGAATGTGAAGCTCTTCAAAGTTTGGAGGTGCAATATTTTTTTTAATTTTCCCTACTTTTTTCCCACTCTCAACAATTAGTAGAAGAAACAAGTGTTTAAAAACTAAAATCCAAATATATGGATTGAAGAAACGAGGAGATTTTTCAATAAGTGCAAATTATTAATTGCAAACTATGGACTATAATACTACATAGTTGCAACTTGTATTTTTAATTTAATCACATTATAAAAAAAAATTATAATTTTGTAATAACTAATAGTATTTTTTATAAAAGATGCCTCTAATTTATATTTCTACCTGTAACATTGTCATGTCAAATTATTACATCGAATGTCTAATATAGTTGTAAAATAATGTGTGTGACATTGTTCCTCTAAATACTTAAGGATTAAGAAGGGAAAAACAAAAATGCATTATTTAAAATAAAAAGTAACTACTAAACATGTAGGTATTTTCATATTTTGAGAATATTATAGAAAATAAATCTCCAAAATTTTGAACATTCCAACATGTAAATAACATTAAAAAAATAATCACTTGATAATAGGTTGGAATGACAAAAGTAAGTACTAGAGTAATAATGAGAATGGTGTGTCAGAAGTAATTATGAGGAGATATTATTGGTCATTTATTTTCATTGAAGTTGATTATGACAAGAGTTGGCTCATTCATTTTGGGTGTAGGAAGTTAAATTTTTGGCTCTTTGTTATCACAGAATCAAGCAGCGCTCTTTCCATGGATAACCCCCTACGAAACTTGTCTGTTTCCTAGGTTTGTGAAGTTCAAGCATGTAAAACGAGGTGATTTTCAATCCACCTCGAAGTGCATTCCAAAACCTCAAACAGACAGTTTGAGCATCCCCCTACATTCGCCTTGTGAAGACCTTTGAAACGAGTACCTTCGCGAACTCTCACCGTTGATACTTAGTAAATTGTGAAAAGTGTAGTTGTCTTAAAAAACAGCACTCTACTTCTTTTTGGAAAATTCACTAAGTGTCAAAATGGCAAGGACACTAAAAATCAGCGCCCCTGCACTTAAGTGATTTTGTTTTGGTGCAAAGGTGTTGATTTTTAGCGCCCTTGCACTTTTCTTCCTGACTTAGTCATTTTTAACTAAGGGGCTTTTTTCTCCTCTTTTGCACTTTTCACTGAAAGTGCCTTAATTCATGCCTCGTTAAATGGGCGACTTGAGTTAACTTTATAACACTTCTAAATCACTTAAAATTGATTTTTGGTTACTTTCTCTTCATTCTTGACATATTTTTTTCGCCTCTCTTTGTTGGGCGCACATCTACCTCCTCCAAAAATGTGTTTTTTGTGAAGATCTCCATCTTGGTCGAGCTAGGTTTTCTTTCTTGTTTCGGGTATGATTATTTATTCTTTCCTTTTTCATTGCTTTGTCTCTATGTCTACATTTTTTACTTAGATTTGTAAATACATTTTTTTGTTTTGTTTTCTTGATTTAACACCATCTCAAAACATGTTTTCCTTTTCTTTCAATCTACTTCATTCTCCAAACGTGTGTGGGTTTTTCTTCATCTTCCAACGTGTTTTCTTGCCCAAAGGAAATGGGGTTCTCTCCATCATTTGTGTTGATATTTTTTGTTTTTCTCAAACTGTGCGCATTTGTCTAACTTGTGTTTATCCTATCATCTTCAAATGTGTTTTGCTTACCTTCTTGTTCGATGTGAAACATGCACGGGTTTTATAGAATGAAGCTCGCACTTATTGTGAATGAGTTTCACTTTCAATGCTATGGCACTATTTTTGAAGGCGTTTACACCAAAACAGGTTCTACACTACAAAATATCCAAGTTACATGAAGTTTGCAAGTGTTAAGGCGTGCTTTTTGACCCACATTGCAAACTTGTGCATTCATAAGCAATTGTCAGGGCGTTGATTTTCAGTGCACTGACATCATGAAAATTTTCCTAACACTTCAAAAGTGCAAGGGCACTGAAAATCAATGCCACTGAACCAAGTTGGATTTCCTCAAAGTGCAAGGGCGCTGATTTTCAGTGCCCTTACACTTTTTCCTGTTTTTCCTTAAAACACTTCAAATCTTCCAAGCTTCGTTCCAAATCTCATTTTTTCCACTTCATGCATCGTTTTTTGTGCTTCATCACCCATTTCATGCTTGCTTGACATTGTTGTTCGCTTCATGCATCCCAATGTTGTTTTCTAACTAACATTTTTTCATTCCACATCTTGCATTTTCTTTTCAAATCTCATCAAAAGATCCTCAAAGTTGTTGCTTGTTGATTTAATTGCTCTCAGATGACTGCCTAGAAACCTCCATCTTCTTCAAGGGCTAAAAATAAAATGAAGTACAAATATCAAGGTGTTTATCTGCCGACAGTAGTGGTCTCAAAGGTGGATGAGATTAAAGACACATAGGTTGGTCATCAAGACCTAGTTGATTTTGCGGAAAGAACTGAGAAGAAGCCTCTTGAAGATTCTCTGAGAGCCACCATGCACAGTAATTTGCATTTGGTGTCTATGTTCCCTACCTCTACACATAATACAAAATTTGTCCTTCAAGTTGCATCCCATTACATCAGGGAAAGAAGAAGTGTGATTGATTCTTCTAGGCACGAGATATTGAGACTTGACCCTGACTTCTTTGATATTGTTTTCAAAGTTTCACAGATGGAGAAGTACACTGACATCTCGATACAACAAGCGTAGGAGATCTATGACTCAAATCCCGACAAGGATAAAAACCTGATAAATAGTCAATGGTTGAAAAAACTTAGGCACATTATTTCCAGATGGATGAAGGGACTTCCACGAAGTGACTTCAAGGAAGATGTCAGAGATATGATCACACTTTTGAGCAGAGTGAAGGGGTTGCCTGAATCATCCTATTTTCATGACTAGATGTATGAATACATCAAAATCATAAGAAGACAAAAAGTTCATATTGATTGGGGCAAACAGATTAGTGATGAAATACATGAATAGCTAATCAATGTACCAACCCCCTTGAAGTTCTACATGACTTCTTACTTGGTGTATGCTGCAGCCGTGATGAGGCAATTTCTGGGTCTATCCACAAAAGGGAACTAAATGTTTGTACATGTGTACAAATTTTTCTATCAACTGGAATTGAAGGAGAGCTTTCATCATTTTAGGAGGGTTATTGAAGCTTTTTTTGTGCCTCTGCTTTTCAGCTTTGATCCAACTCTCAAAAAGAAGAGAGTATCTAATGAGGCCTACAAAGTGGTAAGCAAATTCGGATGCATATATCTACAATTCCCAACTTTTACTTACCTAAGAGTAGGGTGCTACACTAGTTGCCCTTACATATTGCCCAGATACCCCTTAGACAAGTGGATTCTCATGGAGATGTGCAAACAGCTGATCTCAATGCACAAAGAGCGGAGGAATATTCACAAGCATGGATTCAAATTCCCATTGAAAATCAGTAGGTATACCATCAAAAGTGTACAAAAATCTAAATCGTTCTATGTAGAAATGCAAGTCATGACAATCAAGACCTATAGATACATGTTTGATTTTGACTATCGGGATGTCAGGAAGAAGTTGCAAAAGGTTCATCAACACAGGTACCGCTTTGAGGACATATGGGTTGATTGCAGAGATGAGGAGGCCATTTGTAAGATGGATTATTGCAGGCTAACCATATAGAAAATCAGAGATCTTGGTGTTGTTGACCTACCAGAGGATTTCACAAATCCTTGTGACATCATGAACGCTGTCTATGATGAACAAGAAA
>VDFB02373130.1:0-11962 GCA_007258455.2 Sequoia sempervirens | reverse complement strand
TGTTGTGATCTGTCAATCAACATGTATTGCCAACCTAATATGTGCTATCATTAATATCGGCGAAGTACACAAGACAAGTTTTTCTTAGAGGGAAACTTTCTTTATACACTTCATCACTTCATTGCTGATCCTAAACTTTGATGGAAGCATTTGTATGGTGATTTTCAGTCCATTGGATTATCCTGCTTTAAAACTTTATCAATGTCCCTCAATCCTCTCATTGCTTTTCTTTTGCTTTATGCTAAATCTTTAGAATTTTGCCATGTAGCCCGTTCCATGCAGTGAACATCGCTTGTCATTGATTTAGTTTTTTTTCTGTCCTACTCTATGAATGATGCAAATATCTCAACGATGTTATTTAGCCCCTAGTTCCATAGCCTAACCATTAGTCACATTTATTCTTCCGTCGTGTGTCGCTAATTCAAACCTTGCTCTTAAGACTTTATTCACAATGGGAGAAGTTGTGTCAGTACCAAATTTTGGACACGTACAACCTACATAGAAAAAACATCATAAAATACATCGCTCATATGATCCTATCATATTAGTGAAGGAAAATCCTTTAGAGAATGTCCATCGCTTATCACCAATTTACAACTCAAGATCTAAATCATATCCACGATGAGCGATGGAGTTATAACATATGGCACTTGTTCATCGCTAATTCTCATACATTTTGCAAGCAATTAGTGATAAAATATTTGCAACTCTGTAATGTTCATCACTTATCACTAATGTGATATTTTACATTCAAAGTGTATTAGTGATCAAGTAGTCACATCGCTCATCGCTATTCCAAATTTATCTTTCCATGGCCATCCGTTATGAGTGATAAAACATAAAGGTAAAAGTATTTCTCATCGCTATTGCAATTTCAAAAACTTAAAAGCCATTAGCAACGAGCGATGTCAAAAGGGAAAACATCAATCTATTTCTCATCGCTAACTCAAAATATGAATAAATGAATAAATCAGTGATGAGTGATGCAACTATGAAGGCCATCAGGACATAAGTGGGAACTTTCTAAGCATGTGCTTATTAGTTTTTTTAAGAAAGGGGGATTCCCTAGGAAAACAATTAACTTGAAAAATTATGAGTTATAAAATGTAAAAAGTCATAGGGGCTCAAAGATCCTTACCTGATTTTATAAAATAGAAAGGTCCAAACTTAGGCTAGAAGGGTCGGTTACCCAGTGACAATGAATGACTAAAGATACATTAAAATAACTAGAAATGGGTAACAAGGAGTCAATGTCCTAATAGAATACTATAAGCTTTTGCAGATAGTAACCCTATATCCTAGTGCAATAAGGTTTTTAACATGGAACCAAGAAAAATATTTTGAGGGTTCCATCACAATACAAGAGTTACAATGAATACCTTTGAAGCATCAACCTATCCAATGCATTCCCATGTGTCCAAGCATGAATCCACACATCCCATGCCATGCTTCACAAATTCACTCCACAAAAAGACTCAATAATGATAGCCAACCCACTTAGCCAACCTATACCACTACACATTTGTTTGCTTTTATAGACAAAAGCTCACACAAAATACAACTAGTGGTAAGGTGAAACCATGTGAATACAAAACCACTAACCCATTATTTAATATTGGGTACTAAGACATCACATTATTTAATATTTCCATAATATTAAATTATTATCACATGTCTCACACACAAATAATAATAATACAATGTTACAATACAACATCAAATGGACCCCAAATAATTACCTAGTGTGATTGACAACACCACCAAGGTGTATCACAACTAAATAATTACTTAATTAAAAATATATAATAAATTATTTTATGAAATGGTGTACAACACCATATCTCAACATTCTCCCACTTGTTGTATGCATTGCATAAGGGATCAATGCATGATATACATCATCATAGCCATCCATGAAACCACATGAATCTATAACATGCTCTCATGCTCCATCAAAATACTTGCAATAAGAACAAAGTGACCACCATCTCAAGCAAGAACTCCTCTCATCCTCCAATGTGCCACCTATGGAAGAAAATGAACATGCCAAGGTGAAAGTGCCCCAATCCATGAGCACAAGCATCAAATCCAAGTGATAACAAAGCCTCTAACCAAGTTGTTGTCAACTTAAAAACCCACACAATAAAAAATAGCATCCATAACACATGCTAATACATCCAATCATCTATACCTCTAAGGTATTAATACATCAGTAAACCCATGCCAAGAACATATGCAACCTATAAATTGTAGTCACAAGCTCCCTGTACCAAATTTTTCAATGAAGAACATACATATCCAGGAACTCCCACTCAATAGGTAATTTCAAAGCATATCAAGTCTACCAATCAACACTATACATCAAGGTGTGATAAGTAAATGAAAGCATGAAGTACCAAGAACAATATCAATGATCCACACATGCAACCCAAATAGCTGCATAATCTCTCACAACATGTTGTCACCATCCTCCCAAAGCATATGAAAGGAACCATGAAGAAAGAAACCATTGAACCATAATGTCCTCCTACCAACACCTCAAAAGTGTAATGTTGTGTCAAGTATGATATCCTAACAACCCCAAATGAAAACCTCAACAACATCCATAACACCCAATCTCATAGATCAAGTACAACATATGAATCAATGTAACAATACCAACATAGATGTAAGCCTCTCTAATCAAGAAGATCAAACTCATAGGTAACCATCCCCGTAACTAGAAATCATCCCATAAACCATCTCCTAACAATCCTCATCAAAGAATGATATCATAAACTCAAATGCACAAGGAGATAACCATGCCATAACATCCCTCAAATGAATCCTCCAGAACTAACATAGCTCAAGATCCATATCTATGAAAGATAAATCATATAAACTCATGCTAAACCATCCTCAAACAAGTATACATAATCACCATGAATCAACTCAATCCCATGAGAATCAAAACATGAAACATAACACATCTAAAAGATATAATGGGAAAATACCTCTCAAACAATAAACTGTCAAGTAGACCAAGAGTGGGGAATGAGAATGCTCCTCTAGGATAACCAAGTCATCATGACTCACTCCAAGAACAATCTCCTCTATCTATCCATACCAAGTGAAAGCTCCTCAGTCTTCCTACTGAAATCTCCAAAGAGTAATTGTCTCAAGAAAATGTCTCTAAGCACAAGAGAACTCCAACCATCACCTACATCTCTAAGTATCCACAAGCACCTATAACTGATCAATGCATGCCAAACTCCAAATGCAACATAGCACCATCATGAAGTAATAAATAAAATGATCAATGCACTCAATATAAATAGAATCACACATGATCAATGTTAAAGCTCCAACTACGAAATCAAGAACCTATCATGACAACATGATCTAACTATCTCCTCCTAGGAGATCACATGCACTATAACATACATCTTGACCTCAAAAGAACTCATATCATGCCAAAACTCTAAGCTAGCATCAAGAGTAAACAATGACATAATATGAAACATACTCTAAACCAAGAAAACATATCTCTAATCACGTGAAGATAACAATACCCAATGATGCATCCACATCATTTCCAACAACTCCCACTAAACCATGATACGAGCTACACATGGAATCATGACAACCATCCTCTCCATGAAGATCATCCAGGTCTACACAAGCTCAACTGCAATGTCAGTAACATACGAGTAAACCAAGATCTCCAAGCCAAGAAGATACATACAACCGCCAACAAAACATCACAAACCAATCCAACACTGCCAAGTCATCACTATCAAAAGATCCCACTAAAAGTGTATAACCAATGAATGTACCAAGTTATCATGAAATCATGATCAAACCACATTCTACAAGTCCCATGAACTGACTAATCAAGTACCTAAATTATCCATCTTCTCAATCCCAAAACAACATACCAATGCATAAATGACAATAAAAAAGTCCAACTAATGAAATCTAGCACAACAATGAATCAAACCTAGTGGATATAGACAGTCCACATCTGAGTCATCCCACTGCAACTCAATAAGATCTGTACACCTACAAGATGCATAACTCGTAGATCCAAACCACTGAAACATGCAAACTCATCATCACATTAGTAACCACAAATTGAGATATCAAAGAAGATAACCATGTAGACATCAAGATTCAAACACCAAATCAATCACTGATCTAATTTTCCAACCATGTCCATAAAAGAGTAATCATAGTCAAGGAACTAAATAAGCATCAAGAAGATAAGTACAATCTCCTAACATCAAACCATATCACCACCAAACATGACATACATGGTCATGTCGCACCAATGTATCAAATGTACCTGCATATCCATGACACCATAACCATAGCCATCACTGTACCTGCACTCAACTATCACCCATACAAGACTCCAAGTATCAAACCATGTCAAACCATGTCCTCAAGACCGAAGACAACCTGTGTACCTATCACCATCAAAGTACCAATTCTAAAAAACACTTGTAAACATGTACTTAGAAGCACCAATCTAATAATAAATTGTAGCATCATAAATAACATATAAATAAATGTACTCCCTCAACGTTTCACCTCTTGACTCATCTAGATGCTCACACAATCACACCCCAAATCTTAGGCACCTATAAGTGATCAAAAAGTACCAAACATTCCCTACACCACAAATTGATAATATGAATGAACCACTATGTAGTAAACTACAAATTCTCTCCAACACCTCTTCGAAATCAAAAATCTAATTATGTATGTAAAAATTATGACCAAAACTATGCAAACGAAAACATCTGACTTCTAGGCCCCAAAAACAAGTCAAAATGGAAAAATCAAGGAACCAAACCTATACCACTATGTAGCTCTCAGAACCATCTTTCCAATGACTATAAGAAGTCAAAAATATGACATACTAGGCAAAAGTTATACAAATTTGAAAAAAAATGCTAGAAAAAGACCTACTGGTGGCTACTAGGTGGCAGATTTAAATTTTTTATAAAATCTGATTTAATTTTCCCAAAAATAAAAAGTAACCCCCTATGTATAGACCTGACCATATCATAAATTCTAGAATAATAAAATTTTCAAGTCTGACACCTTTTTATTTGAAAACGACAAATTTTAATTTTAGTTAAAAAACGTTGAATAAAAAATTTATTTTAAATATTTTAAATGGTGGAAATTTGGGCCCACCAGACCAGTGCCCAAAGGCCATGCCAACCGGCTGGTCAACAACGGTACTATGAGTACCATTGATAGCGAGTACCGTAGGTACTGCTATCAGGGTACCTGTAGCCACAGGCACAACTGTCGGCATAATACAGTGGGTGCAGGGTAGGGTCTATGTACCCCTCCCCCAATAAACTAGAAAAGGCTATCCAACCCCCAAAATGGCATGGTGCATCAAGTGTCGGATGCCTATGTCCTTGTAGACTCTTTAACTGCCCATGCACCAACCAATTGTGTGCTACAAATAGGTTGTATTTGTTAGGGTTTTTTTTGTTTAGGGTGCCCAATATGTATTTTTATATCATTTTTTAAGTTTTTCACCCCATTTTTTAATTTTTCCATTCATCATTTTTTGTTGCTTTCCCCACCCCTATTGGTTTCCGCTCCTCCAAACTCTTCCTGCTGGTATGGACCTTACACTTCTCTAATTTGGCGAGCTACAACCTAAAAATTAGGTTTCAATGAAATTTTTTTTGAGTATGTTTATTAAAATGAAAATTATGGCCAATATCTTAATAATGAGTACATTTAGGTTTTAACATTAGGAAATCCTTTATCCTTCGTAATTAAGTATATATTAGCATAATTAATATATAATGTATATTTTATATAATAAAAAATAAATTATAAATAATATACTTACACTAATTATTATTATATATTGTATTTTTTAACAAAACTATTAAATACATATATAAAATTATTATAATTAATAATAATTATATTCTTATATAATACAAAAAATTAATATATAAATATAATATAAAATATAATTAATATATTATATATATTTAATATAATAGTAATACAAATTAAATTATATATAATATAATTATGCTTAGTATTAAATATAATAGTGTTTATAGGTTATATTGTTATTATATTCTATAGAAAAATTATTAAATATAAATATGAAATTATTATAATTAATGATTAATATATTCTTATATAGAACAAATTAAATTAATAAAAAAAAATATGATAGTTTAATTGATCTATGGAGAGATTAGGAAAGAGAAAGAGAGATAGAGGGTGATGCAATTCAATATAGAGAGAGGAATATATACTAACACTTGCACCTAAAGGAGGTTCAAGGATTACATTGATAGAAAACTATATGTATGTTAATATGTTAGAGAGTATGTGTTTGTGCATGGATGTGCTGCAAATTCTAGTTGCATGTGGCTAGATTAAAAACTTAATAATAAGTGCTAAATAATGGAATAAAATAAATTTAGACAAATCTAGATTTTTTCTTTAAAGAAATTAAGCATTATCTGATTATGAGATATTTGCATTCAGATTTAAAACATAAACCAATGCAAATGAAAAAAGAAAGTTTTGATCAAATTGACAAAAAATATTGCAAATGGAAATAGAATGTTGCCATTCAGTTGTCAAATCAATATTTATCTAGCTTTTATGTGATAAGAGAGAAAAGAGAAACCAACTTTTGACTGGTTGTTTCATGTCAACAATCCAAGGATGGTTTTTTCCCTTGGGGAGTTATGCTCAAGGTAGCATGCCATTTGATCAAGGATATGATAATTCACCTTGAAGACCTCTTCAATGGACCCATTGCACAGTTAAGAAGACAAACATATAGAGAGAGAAAGAGAAAGGAAGAGAAAAGGGAGAGGAAGATAGAGATAAGATATAGATAGGTGGAGAGAGAAAAAATAGGAGAGCAAGAGAGAGGGAACAAAATGAGACAAAGGAGGAGAAATAGATGAAGATAGAGATAAAGGGATAAAAAGAGGGCTAGGGAGAAAAAAACAGAAGAGAGAGAAACAAAGATAGAGATAGAGATAGAGATAGAGATAGAGAGAAAAAGAGAGATAAATAGAAAAAAGAGATAAAGAGGGAGACAAAGAGAGATAGAGAGATAGGTAGAGATATAGAGGAATATAGAGGGACATAGAAAGAGGCTTGATAGTGAGGGATATTGAGAAAAATAGATGAAGGAAAAGAGGAAGAGAGAAGAGGAGAGAGATAGATAGAGATAGTCACATAAAGAGATAAGGAGATAAAGATAAGTAGAGGGAAGAAAAGATATATATATATATACAGAGAGAGAGAGAGGGAGATAATGAGAAACATACACATAGATAGGGAGACAAAGAGATAGAGAGAGGTAGAGAGATAAAAATGAATAGATATATATATAGGGAGGGTGATTGATATATCTCTCCCTATCACTCTCTATCTCTCTATATCTCCCATTATCTATGTCACTTCCTCTCCCCCTCTCTATCTATAGAGCTATCTCTCCCTCTCCCCCCTCTCTCTCTCATTCACTCTATCTATCCTAATATATATCTCTATCTCTATTTCTCTCTTTATCTCCCTCTCACTCCTCTCTCTATCTCTTTCTATCCATATCTTTTTCTACCTCTTTCACCATCTCTCTATCTCTTTCACTATCCCCCTCTATCTCTCTATATCACCCCCTTTCTATGTCTCTCCCTCTCCCTCTATATTTATTGAGCTATCTCTCTCTCCCTTTATCCCCCTTCTTTCTCTCCCTCTTCTACCTATATCTCCCCTTCTTCTCTCTCTTCCTCTCTCCCCCTCTTCTCTATCTCTCCTCCTCTACCTATCTCTCTCCCTTTATCTCCCTCCCTCTCTCTATCTCTCCCCATCTCTCCCTCTCTTGCTCTCTTCCTACCCCCCTATCTATCTCTCGATCTCCACCTCTCTCTCCCTTTATCTTCCCATATATCTCTATCTCTCTCTTTCTCTTCTCATATTTCTCTATCTCTCTCTTTCTCTTCTCATATATCTCTATCTCCCCCTACTTCTTTCTCCCTTTCTCTAGCTCCCCCAATTTCTCTCTTCCTCTCTCCATCTCTATTTACCTATCTATAATTCTCTCTATTTTTCTATCTCTCCCTCTCCTCTATATCTCCTTATATATCTATCTCTCTATCACTATATCTCACCATCTATATCTCTTTATAAAGGAAGAGGTGGAGAAATATAAAGATATAGATGGAGAGATAAATATATATAGATGGTGAGATAGAGTGAGAGAGAGATAGGTATATAAGGAGATATAGAGGAGAGGGAGAGAAAGAAAAAGAGATAGACAAAGAGATATAGATGGAGAGATAAAAAGATATAGATGGTGACATAGAGTGATAGAGAGATAGATATATAAGGAGATATAGAGGGGAGGGAGAGAAAGACAAAGAGATAGACAAATAGAGAGAATTATAGATAGGTAAATGGAGATGGAGAGATAGCTCAATAAATATAGAGGGAGAGGGAGAGACATAGAAAGGGGGTGATATAGAGACATAGAGAGAGATAGTGAAAGAGATAGAGAGATGGTGAAAGAGGTAGAAAAATATATCCATGGATAGAAAGAGATAGAGAGAGGAGTGAGGGAGATAAAGAGAGAAATAGAGATAGAGATATAGATTAGGAGAGAGAGTGAATGAGAGAGAGGGGGGAGAGGGAGAGATAGCTCTATAGATAGAGAGGGGGAGAGGGAGTGACATAGATAATGGGAGATATAGAGAGATAGAGAGCGATAGGGAGAGATATATCAATCACCCTCCCTATATCTATATATATTCATTTTTATCTCTCTGCCTCTCTCTCTCTCTCTCTCTCTATATATATATATATATATTTTCTTCCTTCTTTATCTTGATCTTCTTATCTCTTTATGTGACTATCTTTATCTATGTCTCTCTCCTCTTCTCTCTTTCTCTTTTGCTTCATCTATTTTTCTCCATCTACCTCACTATTAAGCCTCTTTCTATGTCCCTCTTTATTCCTTTATATCTCAACCTATCTCTCTATATCTCTTTGTCTCCCTCTATATCTCTTTGTTTCTATTTATCTCTCTTTTTCTCTCTATCTGTATCTCTATCTTTTTTTCTCTCCCTTCTCTTTTTTTTCTCCATATCCCTCTTTTTATCCCTTTATCTCTATCTTCGTCTATTTCTCCTCCTTTATCTCATTTTGTTCCCTCTCTCTTGCTCTCCTATTTTTCTCTATCCACCTATCTATATCTTATCTCTATCTCCCTCTCCCTTTTCTCTTCCTTTATCTTTCTCTCTCTCTATATATTTGTCTCCTTAAGTGTGCAATGGGTACATTGAAGAGGTCTTTAAGGTGAATTATCACATCCTTGATCAAATGCCATGCTACCTTGAAAATAACTCCCCAATGGCACATACCATCCTTGGATTGTTGACATGAAACAACCAGTCAAAATTTGGTTTCTCTTTTCTCTCTTATCACATAAAAGCTAGATAAATATTGATTTGACAACTGGATGAGAACATTTTATTTCCTTTTGCAATATTTTTTGTCAATTTGATGACAACTTTATTTTTTCATTTGAATTGGCTTATGTTTTAAATATGAATGCAAATATCTCATAATCAGATAGTTCTTAATTTCTTTAAAGAACAAATCTAGATTTGTCTAAATTTATTTCATTCCATTATTTAGCACTTATTATTAATTTTTTAATCTAGCCACATGCAACTAGAATTTGCAGCACATCCATGCACAAACACATACTCTATAACATATTAACATACATATAGTTTTCTATCAACATAATCCTTCAACCTCCTTTAGGTGCAAGTGTTAGTATATATTCCTCTCTCCTCTCTCTCTTTCTTTTTCCTAATCTCTCCATAGATCAATTAAACTATCAGATTTTTTATATATTAATTTAATTTGTTCGATATAAGAATATATTAATCATTAATTATAATAATTTCATATTTATATTTCATAATCTTTATTATAGAATATATAATAATAATATAACCTATAAACACTATTATATGTAATAATAAATATAATTATATTATACATAATTTAATTTGTATTACTATTATATTAAATATATATAATATATTAATTATATTTTATATTATATTTATATATTAATTTTTTATATTATATAAAAAAATAATTATTATTAATTATTAATTATAATAATTTTATATATGAATTTAATAGTTTTGTTAAAAAATATAATATATAATAATAATTAGTATAATTATATTATTTATAATTTATTTTTTATTAAATAAATATACGTTATATATTAATTATGCTAGTATATAAGGATAAAGGATGTCGTAATGTTAAAACCTAAATGTTCTCATTATTAAGATCTTGGCCATAATTGTCATTTTAATAAACATACTCTAAAACCTTTGTTGAAACCTAATTTTTAGGTTGTAGCTCACCAAATTGGAGAAGTGTAAGTTCTATACCAACAGGAAGAGTTTGGAGGAGTGAAAACGAATAGGGGTCAAGAAAGCAACAAAAAATGATGAATGACAAATTTAAAAAACAACACAACAAATTTAAAAAATGGTGTCAAAATACATAGGCAACTCTAAAACAAAAACCTCGCCAAACACGCACTACCAAGCAAAGACATGGGCATGGGCATGGGCATCCGCATCCAACAACATCCGACTTCCATGCCGCTTGGGGCTAGACCTTTGCCCACTAAACTTTGCTTTATTCTATTTATTTCTATTTTAAATATTTTCAATGCAAATTTTAACCATTTGATTTTTATTTTGTAGGTACAAAAAAAAAAATTTTGTAGAATATTTTTTTTTCAAAAAAATCATGTGCATGGGAAAATAGGCTTTTTAGTATTTTATTTTTTCCTTTTTTTCAATTTTTTTAAAATTGGTTGAATTTTATTATGAACCCCAATCTATTGTACCTACAAAACAAAGAGATTAAACACCTTAAGTTAGATATTGCAAGTATAAACAAGGATTCCCCATGAAATCCATTTACAACTCAAACTAGGAATGAAAATAAGCAAGAACACAATAAGAATGATGAACCAAAGATGAAATTCTAATTAAAATAGCAAACACTTGATCCCATAGGGGAATTGGTGCCAATTTGATGTGAAAATTGGCCCTTTCCCAATTCCTATGATTGCAAGCTTTGATATGTAGACTTGATGAAGAGATTTGATCCACTTTTGATGATGAATGATGAGGACTCCAAGCCAATTCTGCAAAAGAACCTAGCTAAGAACTCAATGGTGTGAAACTTGATAGATATTTGAGCATGGTAACTTTACTCAAATTGTGGATGATAAAATGAGGAGAGGAGATCTTCATTTATAGGATTTCAAGCTAGATGGAAGTCCAAATTTGAGCAATGTGGGACTAACTTTCATCAAATGATATGGTGCCACTTGTCAAGCTATGAATGGATGATGGTTGTGCAAGATTTGGGGTTTGTGCCAATAAATGCCAATATTTGAAATTCAAACTTGTTGAAATGACATGTAAGAGGGAAGGGAAAATGCAATAAATGCCACTTGGCTCAAGGCAAAGGACATGTAAGAGGTCTTAAATGCCTTGTTGGATGTACATGTTGAGTTGGAATTTTTGAATTCAAATTGAGAGAATATTCCAAAAGATGCCATGTGAGGGAAAATACGGATTTAATAAATGAATTAAATCTATTTTCATGTACAAATTGCATTATCTACAGGATGTGACATGAGATTAGATTAAATTAATCAAGGGTTTAATTAATTTAACAGGAAATTAGACGATGTGACTTATTTGACTTAGATTTATGGATTTATTTAAATTAGATAAGAGAGGAATATGATAAGAGGCTAATTTAAATAAAGATTTTGATTTATTTAATTAAAGGGGATGGTGTTAGATTAAATCAAATAAGGTTTTAATTTATTTAATTTAATAGATAGACTTTAGAGATT
>VDFB02373129.1:0-11934 GCA_007258455.2 Sequoia sempervirens | reverse complement strand
AGTCCATTATTAGGTGGGGGATGATGGGTGGTATATACATTGTGTTTTTCTTCTGCAAGGAGACCACCATGGAAGAATGTGAGAGTACCAAGGGGATATGCAAGCGGTGTGGGGATAGCATTTTTAGGCGATGATGGGGGATCCTGAGAAGGAGATGATGGGATAGCAGCATTTGGATGGGTTGTATCTAGAGAGGGAGTAGGGGATATGATAGGATCTGATTTTGTGGTAGCGGGTTCATGCAATGGAGATGGAGATGGAGTGGTAGAATCGTGAATGTCAAGAGGATCATGGGATGGAATGGATGGGGGACTGTGATCTTGCGGTAGACTAGATGGGATGGTAGGATCTTGATTTGGAGGAGGGGATATGATAGCATGCTTTGGATTAGGCTCTTGGCATGACTCATCGTGTGCGGGAGGTATGATAATGGAGTCATGGGGGGACTCTTCAAGTGGGGAAGATGGAAGGATGGAGGATTCAAGATATTCTTGGGAATGGATACTAGGAGTGGAAGAAGTGGATTGGATTTGGGTGTCATTGATAGGTTCGACGACTCCTGGAGTAAGAGGTGGATGTTCAACGGATTTGGTAGATGTGATGGTAGGGGATGGGGACTCAATAGATTCAGGGGATGTGATGGTAGGAGATGGGGACTCAGTGGATTCAGAGGATGTGATGGTAGGAGATGGGGACTCAGTGGATTCAGAGGATGTGATGGTATCATCAATGATAGGTGTTGGTTGGAGAAGGGTCTCGTCACTAACGACCATGGATGATGGGTTGGGATGGCATGGTTCCACGACTGCAATGTGTGGAGTGGGGGATGTTTCCTTTGTTATAAGTCCTTGGATAAACTTGAATACGCTAGGCTGAGATGGCGAGACGGGAGTGGATGAAGGTTTATGGATGAGTAGGGGATTAGGACTAGGGATTGGTGGGCTAGGATTAGATGGAAGATTAAGACTGGATGGAGGATTAAGGTAAGGATATGGGCATGGGGAATTAGGATAGGATGACACAGACGGTGTATCGTTGGTAGAAGATATGGGCGGCATGTTGTAATAAAGGTCTTGGGATGGTGGATGAGGATGAGAAGATGCAGGTGTTGGATTAATATAGGGAGATGGGGATGGTGGATTAGGATGAGAAGCTTGAGGTGGTGGATGGAGATAGGGGACTGCGGATGTCAGATTAGAATAAGTTGGTGGGTGTGTTTGACTAGGATAGGAAGATGTGAATGTAGGATTAGGCTGAGCGGATTGGTATGGAAGATTAGGGTAGTGGGTATATGCGGATGAAAGATTTAGATAGGAGGATGTGGACGAGGGATTAGGGTGAGGGTATTGTGATGGTAGACTAGGATAAGAGGATGCGGGTGTTGGATAAGAGGACGATGTAGATGAAGGATATGATGGATATGATGGACATCCCTTATCAAAGGTAGCATAAGGAGGGTGATTAGGCATAGATGAAGATACATGATGGATAACTCCGATGGGGTGATTGATTTTGGAATGTAGGGTAGAAAGATTACTAGCAAATGATAGTGCCGGGGATCGGCGTCAGATACCTCTGATCAACAAGACTTTCATTATCGTCACGATAATTAGGGTTTCCCCGCACCACTATTGATGGAGATAAGAATTCATGATGATGAAAGGATAATGATGATGGATGAAAGATTTTGGATGGAATCGGACTAAAGCTCAAATCGGGATTTAGGACAAGCTCAGATTAGGATGATTGGATGATTGGATGGGATTGATCTTGATGATTGGATTGGATCATCAAAGGATGATTACGACACCGAATCTACTTCGAGATGGAAGTAGATTGATTGGGTCGAAGGTGATTGGATAGGGATGCGATTGGATTGGGTTGGATAAGATTGATCGATTGATTGATTGATAAGATCGGATGATGGATTGGGTAGGATGACGAAAGGGACTGTAAATCCCGCTCAGAGATTATCCTAGGTGACTTAGGATGCTGATTGATCGGATTAAAGGATAAATGGATGATTGCAGCACCGAATCCACTTTGAGATTGAAAATGGATTGATTGGGCCGACGATGATTAACTTAGGATGGATAACAATCCTAAGAGGATGTTAATGATGACGATCAGATCAGACACTTCGGTCAATTTGGATAATAACTCAAGACGAAGTCCAGGGGATTTGGATGGGGAAAACGATGATTTGATTGAATAAATGATTGATCGGGATGGATGAACGATTACTCGGAACGAGTAAACGAATGATCAAAACGATAGAACGAGAGTTCCGAATGATGAAAGGAGATGTGTTAAATGGATGAACGTTTACTCGGAATGAGTAAACGGGTGATCGGAATGACAAAACGAGAGCTCAGAATGATAAAAGGATGTGTTAAATGTATGATTGTTTACTCGAAATGAGTAAACGGATGATCGGAATGATGGAACCAGAGTTCGGAATGATGAAAGGATATGTGAAATGGATGAATATTTGCTCGAAATGAGTAAACGGATGATCGGAATGACAGAACCAGAATTCAGAACGATAAAATGATGTGCTAAATGGGTGAATGTTTACTCGGAACGAGTAAACGGATGATCAGAATGATAGGACGAGTGTTTGGAATGATGAAAGCTGATGTGAAATGGATGAACGTTTACCTGGAACGAGCAACCGAGTGGTAGGGCATACCGGCGAGCGATGGTGAAGAAAAAGGTGCCCTGACCAACTTCTCAAAAACATCAAGTGTTATATATCATTGGAAAAAGCACGAAAAAATGAGAAGAACTGCCTTTGAACGGAGTCAATCGGATAAACGGTGCGGAAATGGCGGCCCTAGGAAGAAAAGAGCAATGGACAGCCCGCCACCGGATTAGGACAGGCCCGCCACTGCACTGGGACAGGCCCGCCACCGGATTAGGACAGGTCCGCCACCAGAGACAAAGTTGGTCAAAAGTATGAAGTGTTATATGTCGTTGGAAAGAGCACGGAAAAACGAGAAGAACTGCCTCTGAATGGAGTCAATCGGATAAACGGTGTGGAAATGGCGGCCCCGGGAAGAAAGAGCAATGGGACAGGCCCGCCACCGGATTAGGACAGGCCCGCCACTGCACTAGAACAAGCCCGCCACCGGATTAGGACAAGCCCGCCACTGCACTGGGACAGGCCCGCCACAGCACGAAAACAGGTTTACCAAAGGACAAGGTCAAGTCCGCCAAAGGATAAGCTTAAGCTTGATGTTTTGATGGATGGCAAAGGCAAAGGACCAAAAATATAGCAAACACTATTAAACAGATTTGGCTAGACTGAAAATGACTGGTTTTGCACGAGAAAGACAATTCAGATAGCACAACCCTAAGATTTATTAGAAGTGGGTATGGCCAACAAAGTCTTCTACTCTAGGATGAACATGGTTTCTAAGGAGTCCTCGATATACGCACGGTACGTGAGGCCCAAACCGTGAACACCAACCCGTTACAAGCGTGAGTCGGGAACCTTAGCGAGATACTAAAGGCTCAGACCAACTCTTCACGTCATCCCTATCGCCGCGCCAATTACAACGTGGTTGGATTGAGGTACAACTTTCGCTCTCCCCCCTTTATATACCCCGCCGGTACGCGTGGTTGGAATCGTCCCTTGGGGTGATGAAATCCCCAAGCAGGTCCCACTAAGAAAGTGAAAAGGGGTGACTCAAAAGGACTTGGAAAGCTACGATTTCTCGTCACCCAGGATCGCCAAATGGCGCAAGGGGATTGGATACGTCAAATAGCCTTCCCAAACACGTCAAACAAAGTTTATTGACCCCCTTTTATTAAGCTATGTGCCTATTTTACCAAAAGACAATTGGCAAAAACTTGAAATTTTTACCTTCTGTAGGACAGGTCCGCTTAGGGACAAGCCCGCCACCGAATCGACAGCTCCGCCATCGAGCTCAGGACAGTCCGCCACTCCATCGACAAAGCCCGCCATCGACTGACAACCGCCATCGAATCGACAAACCGCCACCGCGACTAAGACAGTCCGGGCTTAATTGCCGACGAAACCGCCCACCGGGGCCAGGGACAGTCCGGCCATCGATCGACAGTCGGGCCATCAAGACTAAGACAGTCCGGGCCACTGCTAGGACGAAAGCCCGGCCACCCCTCGACAGTTCACCACCCAGACCAACCACACCTGAAGAGTGACAAAAGTCCGCCCCACTCGCACTCGACCAAAAAATGCAAAAAATAAAACGAAAGAAAGACCCGCTTGTGGGTCCCACCGGCTGCAAGCGTAAATGCATAGGTCAAATAGAAAAGTTAGAAAACAAGCAACAAGTTAAAGAGTGCAAATAAACAACTTAAAACAACCTACACTTCGAGATTAGCCTAAGTTAGAAACAAAACAAGACAAAGCCACGAAATAGAACTTTATACCTTGCGTTGAGTCGATCCTTTGGTTGGCCCTTCGATCTTGAATGTGTATGCTCCTTAGATGACAAAAGATGTGTGATATGAGATGCAAATGATGCTTGGAAACATGAAAATAGCTAAGTCTGGATTGAGAAGTAAAACTGCAAGAGTTTGGCTACATAAAATGATCTCCCCAAAATGAGAGAAAAGAGGGGGTATTTATAGGATTTTTAGAAAATCCTAGGGGAAATGGACGGTTGAGATTGATCCACCAAATATCAAGATGTAGGGCTAAGGTGAGTTGAGAACTCACAAGCCCTCACATCTTGACATGTGGCATGTGAGATAGCCCTAAAAGGTGAAGTGGACATGAGGTGGAAGGAGAAGGACATGACATGGAGAGGGGTACAAAGTATCTTGGGATTGGACAAGATCTCCTCATAAAGGAGGTACTTGTCCCCATGTGGGTGAGAGGACATGTGAAGAATTAAAAATTCCTCAAATATTCACATGGGGAGACGGGAAATAATTTTAAATTCCAAAGGGTGCATTGGGGGATTAAAAGGTGAATTAAAAATTCACATGGGGAAGAGAGGAGCCTAGGATAAATAAAAAGGAATTAAAAATTCCTTGGGGGATGGGGAGAGCTGACTAAAGGGGGTGATTAGGATTGTGCAAGTACTTGATTAGATTAATTAATGAAGATTAGAAGAGGGTTAGATCTCACATGTGACTTGGATGTGACAAGTCAAAGATCACATGTAAGAGTAAGAAGGATTAGAGGAGGGTTAGGTGGCTAAGAGAGATTAGAGGCCAACTTGCAAAAGTTGGAGGATGTGACACATCCTAATCAAGGATTATGCATGTGCACACCTTAATGATGGGATTAGAAGAAGGATTAAGATAAGATAAAAATGATGGAGGATGTGACATAAAGGGAATTAAATAAATGGAATATTTATTTAATTCAATTGATGGAAGAAGGATTAAAGAGATAAGGTATATTGATTAAATACCTTAGGGATTTGGCATAATTAAAGCTATTAATTAAATAATAGTATTACTTAATTAACGAAAACAAGACGAAAGGGGATGAATTTGGATAAACTAAGTGTCCAAATTTAGACATCTACAGAAGTGATGGTCCACTTGAGGAAAGAAAGGTTTCCAGTGGGAACATATAACAAATTGAAGATGAAGAAGTTCGATCCCTATAAAATTTTGAAGAGGCATGATTTAGGGAATGCATATGAGGTAGAGTTGCTGGATGGATTCAACATTTCCCCTGTGTTCAACATTTCAGATTTGACAGAGTATCATGAAGGTGGTGCAGAGGAAGTACCAACGATGGAACAGTGTGGGATTCTAGCACCTACTTCAGAAAATGAGGAGATTGAAGAAATCCTGGATAGTCGTGTGGGAAGGAGTACTAGGAACAGGCAGTATGAAGAATATTTGGTGGAATGGAAAGGAAGGCCTGTTGAAGGTTCATCCTAGTTGCCTAAGGCAGAGGTTGACCATTTGGGTTTTCCTCCACCATCTAAGACGTGATGGGGTCACTTCTCAAATTACCCTGGGTGTCTAATGCAGGAGCATCCAGTGGTGTAAGGGCAATCTTGCATCTCCCAAAAATAGTTAAATTTCAAGTTTCTCAGTTTTTAGATGTTTTTACATTTTTGGATACCCTTTTCATCATAATAAAATTCCCAATTTATGGTTTTTATTTTCTGTTCCTAGGTTGAAATATATTGCAGTTTTAGTTTCCTAAATTTGCACCTGAAAATATTCCGAGTTAGATTTGAGGCACTTAGAGTTCCCAAAACTTTCCAAAATTAGCGTAGCATATTTTGAGCACGTTATTGACTTCGAGACCTTTCCAACGGTTTAAATGGTTCACGAATCAGAGTCCCAGATCAAAAGTTATGGCCTCATGAAGTTGGCGCACTTTCTAGAAGATACAATTGGAAATGCTCTTTTGAAATTTGAACTTCATGTTGTAAATTTTGGCACCAAACCGCCTAAACTCAAATTTG
Source organism: Sequoia sempervirens (assembly GCA_007258455.2). Classification (NCBI taxonomy): domain Eukaryota; kingdom Viridiplantae; phylum Streptophyta; class Pinopsida; order Cupressales; family Cupressaceae; genus Sequoia; species Sequoia sempervirens. Next base: position 5,509 of record VDFB02373129.1, on the reverse strand, counting down.
AATGTTGTTTTGGCTCCAAACTAATGAGAGCTCTATTTATGGGTGGGTTTCTAATTTTTGGGTAGCTTTTTGGGGACAAGCTTGCATATTGCGAAAGGGTTATTCTAGCTTTCTGTAACTTGCATGTGTTGTAGAACTTGGGGATTGAGATCCTCTGCATGTAAGAAGCTCCATTTTCTGAATAATAAAACTATTCTCTTGTTTGTGGGTTATTTTTTGTGTCTCGGGCTGTGCCCTCATCATCTTTCCACTTGTTGGGCCTATAGACCATCAATCTAAACCTTAATTTCATGCCCATAAGAGAGAACATGAAAGCCTCTAACATCCTGACATAAACCTTTAACGCTCATGCCTTGTCAGACTATCGGGACATTAGGCTCCCTTTTATTTTCACACCTATTGGACCAAGGGTGTGGACATTTCCACCTTTGATATCCCAACAAATCAGTTATCTATCATATATTCGGCCTTTATCAAACAACCTGCCATAAGATAGGCTGTATAAATACTTTTGACAATTCAAAAGGATAATTATATCATCAAAGGAAAGGTGGACCCTCAAGGTGTCAAGATTGGAAGGGAACAAATGAAGGAATGAACAAACCCAAATGTATGAAAGATAGAATAATTTAGAAGTGGAATGAGGGTAATGTTGGGGAATCAAACTTTTGCAGAATGGAATACCAAGATTACAAGACCAATGAGGAAAATGGTATGATAAAGTCTGAAAGTCTAAAAAATGTAGAGAAAATTTTAGGGAATTAGGGAAGGAAGGGATGTTAGGAAGGTAAGATAAATCTCAAAACTTTGCAATTGATAAATATTTGAGCAAAATTAAAAATAAATTCAGTGAAGTTTTAGAACATTGGGGATGCATTGGGGATGCATGGAAAGAAGTGAAAAAATAAGGAATGGCCAAAATTCTGATCATGATAAGAAGCATAAACAATCAACAGGGTATCCAAATATTGGGGGTGAGAGGAACACATACTGCATTTTGAGGACCAGGGTTGAATGGATAAATGAAGAAGTCTAAAAGTCTAATGAATGCAAAGGAATTAGGCTTTTGGAATAATTTCATGCTTTGGGGATTCAAAATGTTACAAAATAGTAGGAAGGTAAAGGAAACCCCCGACATCTAAAAAATTGAAAAATAACACTTAGGCAATGTTATGTTCTAGACTTCAAGGATTGGGGGTGCCAAATTAAGGGTGCACATGTAAGGGAAACCCCTTGTGTATGGGAAACCCCAAAAATTTGAAAGGCCAAAAAAATTACACTAGGCCAAGAATATGCTTCAAAATTTGTGGATTATGGATGCTTCAAGTATGCATGAGTGTAAGGGAAACCCTAACAGTCTAAAATGCTAAGAAAATAACACAACCAATTTTTGGAAGTATTAAATCAAGGATTCAAGATCATAAGGAAGGTATGCAAGCATGAACAACCTTGAAACTTTGAAATCCTAAAAATCTCAACACAACCAAATTTTGGCTTTTCAACTTGGTTATTTGATTAAAACATGAAAAGGTGTCTTAATACAACATACAAAGACATAATTTTAAGCATGATGGTTCATTTAGATTTTCTCAAATTGGTGAGTAAGAATATGTCAAATATTACTAAGACAAACAAAAAAGAAGGAACTCAAGCAAAAACGACATTACAAATTTGAGTCCCAACAACTATAAAATTAATTTTGAAATGTACTACTAATCTATTGTGAAAAATTATTATAACAAAAATATAGTTTGATATAAAATATCCACAAAAATAATAAAACTAATGGAATAATTCTCACCCTAATCATTTGACTATTGATGATTATTTTGATTTGGATCTTTATGTATCTCATACGTCTTCCTAAGATCTTGATGATTCCTTTGTGGATGGTGTAGCTTTATTACCTCCATTTACTAGTGGAACACCTCCTCTTGACCATATTCTATTTGTTGCTCCCTCTTTTCAGCCTGATACTTTTGAGAAGTGTGTTGTACATTTGATTGTTCCTTTCTCACCTTTGGTTTTAGTGTAACCTATGTCTTTTATGATTAGATGCTCTTATTTATCTTATGTGGTGAGAAAATTGAGGTGATGGTAGAGGATTATCCTCTCCCATCTCCTCAATCTGATAGTCTAGATAATGTTGTCCTAGACTATCATCCAAAGGAGGAAGAGAGGTATTCATAAATGTGTGTCTATTTCTAATATGCACATTCCAGTTGTTCAATCAGCTAGGAAAAGGCCTAGTGTGGTTTATGTGGCTTATTCCTGGGTCATTTTTGGGTTATCTTTTATGCTAGGGTAGCTTGGCTATAGTTGTATTGATGTCAAGCCTTTTTCATCTAGTTTATTTTTTTGTAAAGGGTTTTTGGGCCCCTTTAAAACATGTTTTTGTGATTGGCGGATTAGTGTGGGCTGACTACACTTGATCCATGAGGATACAAAGTGTAATGGAGCTCCTAAATGTCAATCCCAATAAGATCAATCAATAAACACTAAACAAGGAATCCATTAAAACTTAACATATTAAACTATGAAAGCTTCAAAAACACCTATTCCAATCCATTGAAACTTATCCTATTGGGGGAGTGGTGTTGCATTAATGTGGAATGGCGACCCTTTCTCAATTCCGTGGATAAATGAGCTTGTTTTGATCAATTCTAATGAGAAGAATCGACAAAACCAATGATAGATGTGTGATGAAACATGATTTAAATGCTAAACTAACATGATGCAAGCTATTTTAACATGATTTATACTAAGATGATCAAGATGTGTGAGTGAAAAGCTAATCTAAATGGTTTTTAAACTAAAAATATTGAAACCCTAATTACAAGTATACTAAATGTATGCATCTATGTTATCATGGAAGCCATTAATGGAAGCTAAGCTAATATGCAAGTAATTTAAGCTAAGATGATACTAAATAAGTGCTAAATATGAGTGTAAGTGTGAGTGATTTCAACAACATAAGTTTGCTCTGAAAAAGGTGGATCCATTTGTCTCCAAATAGTGACCTATTTATAGGAGGACAAATGAGAATTGAAGGGTTGAGATCAAAAAGGTTAATCAATGGTCAAAAAGGGAGGAAGGATGAAACATGGATCATGGATTCTCATCAATGGATGGGAATAAATGATCACATGGATCAAGGAAAGAATCAAGGGTTCATATTCTTTCAAACAAACACACTTTTAACTTGCACAAGAAGTCTTGTAAGTTAACTTGCACATGAAGTTTTGTAAGTTTGTTACAAGGAAGAATTTTTTTTTTTTCAAATGAGTGGAGAAAGAGAATATTCTTTAGAATCTCATGGGCGAGGGAAATTAGATATTTAGAAAATTAAAACAAAGTTTTAATGTGCAAAAGGGGGAAGAATATTCCATGGGAATATTCCTTTTGGAGGAATGTGCAAAGGAGGAATATTCCCTTACAAATTTTTAGCAGACGTAGAACCCCGGGTATGTGATTGAAAACTTGGCTCGATTTTTGCTTTTAGGTGCATTTAATAGGACGTCAAAGTTAGGTCGATAGGCACATCGTTGTATAGTGACAATTTTGAAGCATCAAAAGCATTACTATTGATTTTATAGCGACAAACCCTCTGTTTAGCAGCACACCCCAATTTTTTTTATTCAAAGACACAATTGATTAAGGGGTCGCGAGGGTTATATAGCGACACATGGGATTTTTAAGTTCAACGTCACTTGAAAGTGGTGGGTGACACATGTAACAAATGTCAATGCACCTTGAATTTTTGTTATAGCAATGCACCCCAATACCAATTCATTTTTTAGCGTAGTGACACGTGTTGCCAAATTGGTGATGCACCCCCAAAATTGATATAGTGACGCACCCAAAAATCAGTGACGCTATTTATTTTAGCGACGCGTTTGATGTTTTGGATGCAAAGTTTTAAATTTTGATCAATTTTTTGACTTTTTAGGCAAATCGACGTTGTGTGTGTGATGTGTGCAGGAGAATCCTTCGCCCTTGATGTCGTGAGAGCACTGGTCTGACCTTTTGGTAGCTGAGAGAGATTTCAATGACTTGGAGGTGGAGCAACTGGGGAGGGTAGGGTTAGGCTTTATTGCTTTCTTATCAAGGTTAGGACTCATCTTTCCATGATGACAGTGCTGGTTGAAAGGTGGCATAGCGAGATCTCTTCTTTTCACTTGCCTACTAGAGAGACAACCATCACACTGGAGGACGTGTGGTGCATACTGCAATTTTTGATTCATGACAAGCGTGTTATTTATGATCCAAATGCCAAGAGAGATGCATGTCTCTCCCTTCTACATAGACAATCGGTTGTTTTACTCAGCTCCCAAATTGATCTAGATTTTTACTGTGGTCAGGTGGACACATTCAGATTGTTTGGTGCAGCTCTGATTTGTGGCATTGTTTTTCCAGACCAACGAGGTAGAGGTTTCAGTCCTGGATGGGGCTTGGCATGGGAGGGTATGATCTAGAGGGACGTTATGTATTCCTAGGGTTCAGTTCTCCTTGCCTCTTTGTACCATGATATGCACGAGGCCGTCTACTAAGAGGGTAGGAGCATCAGAATAGGGGTGACTTTGCTTCACATATGGGCATACAAGCACATTGCAGTGTTGAGGCCCTTGGTCGTTCTTGCAGATATCCATGAGGATGAGCCTATCATTTTTTGATACAGGGTGTTGATGACATTGCCGCACACGGGCCCACAGGTTTTCCATATTGGTGTTGTGTCATTGATGACATGACAATGTTCAGATGGAGGTCATGGTTACAACATCCATGATGGTACGGTGGTCAATAGCAATTGGATTTTACCAGACATACTTGGTGCATACAAGGTCGAGATCACATGATTATTGAGCAATACCTACCAAACTGCATTGTGTGGTAGTTTGGGGAGGTACAAAATATGCCAACAAATGACTGCACTGCCATTTTTGCTAGGTCTCAAAGAGAGGTATAGTGGGGAGCCCCTATTGATCTCATTGTGTCGATCAATGATTTTAGACAACTCATCCCACAGCCATGGGCATATGATCATAGCCATCTAGATGCGAGGACTACTCCAACCTATGATGCGCGGTTCAAGCCACCTACACGCCTAACAGATCTAGTGGGGGCTTACCCCAGAGGTAGAGGTAGAGGCAAGGGCCGAGGTTGAGATGGCGACCGAGATGGAGGTAGGGATGGGGACCAAGGCCAGGGATAGGATCAGGATCAAGATAAGGGCCAGGAGCCAGGTGAGAGCACCAATAGCAACCGGATCAGGCACAAGTTCTAGGTGGGCAAGATGGATAGGTTCTGAGGGTACCACCATCTCCTCCACCTCTATAGCAGGTAGATCCATGAGATGGGAAGATTGCAACCCTTAGAGCAGAGAGGGATCAGCTACAGGCTGAGCGGGATCAGTTGTAGCAGTAGTTAGAGGCCATGATTATGTAGAGAGATTAGGAGGTCCATTTGAGGTAGCAACTAGACATAAAACTAACCCAAGAGATTGGGTGGA
>VDFB02373128.1:0-22650 GCA_007258455.2 Sequoia sempervirens | reverse complement strand
AAATCATCAACAAACAATAAAAAGTACCTGGACCCAGTAACAGGAGGAGTGTTCATCGGTCCACATACATCAGCGTGAACCAATTGAAGTACCTTGGAGGCTCGCCAAGAATCACCATCTGAGAACGGTGTTCGATGCTGCTTGCCAGCTTGACAAGCTCCACAAACTCCATGATTTTTAGTTTGGATCTCAGGTAGACCAGCGACAAGACCCTCCTGAGATAACTGAGAGAGGTAGTGGACATTCAAGTGCCCATAACGCTGATGCCAAAGTTTGCTGATGGTTGTACTTTGAACAGCCAGAGCGTGCTGTTGAGAATCACCAGAATCAACAAGTCTGTACAGACCGTGATCCTCAAGTCCCATAGCAATTGTAGTGCGAGTCTCCCGGTCAATGATGCTGCAAGTGGACGAGCTGAAAACAACATCCAACTGGGGAGAATGCCGCATGATCTGATTGACGGAGAGGAGATTATGTTCCATGCCTGGAACATAGTAGACATCGAGAAAGAGTAAATTTCTTCCTCCTGAGTGAATCTGGACAGTGCCCTTACCAGCAACTGTGTACTCTTCGCCTCCTCCAAAAATGACAGAATCTGAGAAGGGTTCGAACTTTGTGAACCAATCCCGACGATGAGTAAAATGTCGCGATGCCCCTGAATCAATATATCAGGCAGAAGAATGTACCGGATCTGCAGTTCTCTTGGCCATAAACGCATAGAATGCAGACTCTTTTTGCTCAGTGTGCTCAGCGACATGTGCCTTTTGTTGAGAGCCTCCTTGCTTCTTTTGTTCAGAAGCCATCCGAGTGCGACACTTAGCCCTAATGTGACCATATTTGTGGCAATAATTGCACTGAACGTTCTTCTTCTTCATGCTGTCCTGTGAAGAACCAGAGCCTTTCGGCTGAGCAGACTGAGCCTTCCCTTTGTTCTTAGCAGAAGATTTGGCAGAGAACGCTTGTTCTGTGGAGGAGGAACTGGTACTGCTTCCAAACTGCTGTCTCCAACGATCTTGTTGTAGAAGCTTGTTACACAAGTCTGGAAACTTCAAGTCAACGTTTGTTGAAGTAATATTGAGCGTCTCAATGAAATGCTCGTAAGACTTTGGCAAACTCTTAAGAGTAATGACGACCATGTCCTCTTCCTCCATCTTTCGTCCAATGGCTTCCAGCTGGTCGCGAATCTCCTTGATCTTTGTCAGATGCTCTTGAAGAGTGGTGTGCTTCTCGTCCATCATTATTGAAAAAAGCATGTTCTTAAGAAAAAATGCACGACTCTTATCTAACGTTTCATGGAGATCCTTCAAGGTTGTCCATACCTTAGCAGCTGTTTTTCCTGACGGCACTTGTGGCAGCTGATCGTCAGTGACTGAAAGCTTGATGAGCATGACGGCTTCTCGGTTGCGTTCATCCCATTTATCTTGATCCTTTCCGGCTACAGTGGGTCGAGGTGAGTGCCCCAAGACGACCTGATCGAGACAACGATATTCAAAGATCGTCAACATACGCTGCTTCCAGGTGTTGTAATTCTTCCCGTTGAACTTCTGGCTGCTTTCGAGCATTATGTTCATGAGAGATGCCATCACGTACCTCGCGGTCAAATTGGTGAAGGCAAGATAATGCAAAGAAAACAGAAATACAGAAACCCGAACACGGATTTTGAGGTTTTACTGAAAACCCAGAAGAGATAAATAAAAACCCAGAAGGATGGAAGAATACCCAAAAAATTTTGACAACACGGATTTCGAGGCACGGAAAACGAGGTACCCAGAAAAATCTAGTGACAACCCAGTTGAGATCTCGCAAAACCCAGAAGGAATCTGCGATCAGAAAAAAATTTCGACTTCAAACTGAGGCACAAATTTCGATGCACAGAAAACGAGGTACCCAGAAAAAATGGACGACGACCCAGTTGAGATCTCGGAAAACCCAGTAGGAATCTAAAATAAAAATAATTTTTTGACTTGATCTGAGGGTTCAAAACCCTAGTCAAAATTTCTGGAAACCCTAGGCAGCCATGAAAACCAGAAAAGTTGAAGAAAAATATTAGAAATCTGCTGAAATCTTAGCACCCAGGTTGGAAAAACCCTAGCCGTCGCTGGTACAGGCAAAAACGACCTGTTGAAGCTTAGAAATCACCAAAAATCGCGCTCAAAAGACGTGTGAAAAACGCGGATAAAAGAAAAACGTGATTTTCAGAACGCTAGTATGAACAAACGCGACCGGAAGCAGAACAATCACGCCTAGAAATATGACGCGCGGGTTGCAGACACGTTTTGGACGCGAATCTAGCAAAAGAGGGACGCACTAGGGTTTAGCAGAAAAATCTGCAACCAGAAACCCACGAATTTTTTTCAGACAAAGAGCCACGAAATTTTCAGAAACCCTAGGACAGAAAAAATTCGAATTATGGCTGCAGATAGGCCCACAAATTTTTAGGGTTTTGTTCTTTTAGGCTCTGATACCATGAAATGGTAAATCACTTCTTGTATTAACATAAAGAAAAGTTACAATATATAGAAGATGAAACTACTGTAGATAATAAATATATCTACCTAACTATCGCTATCAGAGCAATAGTAAATCTAATTTAACCTAAACTAACATCGAATTATTAAAAATATGAGAATAATATATTATCTTAACATTCGCTTTGCCTTACTCTTCAATTTTCTTTTCTTTTAATTTTCAATTGTGACTTAATTTTGAATGTGCATTTAATAAGTCACATAAATATAATATTATTTAATTAATAATATTTCCTTTTGAATTAACATTTGGAGGAAAATATTAAGTAATTAAAATAATATTATATTTTTCTCCATGTAGTAAAAAATGGGACATTACAAACAACAACACCAACATCTCACATGTAAATGGACAAAAAATTGCATCTCTAGAGCATTGCCGCACCAATGTCAAAACTGATACAAAACACCAAATTTTTGCCTTCACTCTTGCACTTGCATGTCTGATATCATGTTAGGGAAAACACTCTAACCACATGCTTAGGACCTGTTTTGCCAAAGGATAGGATGCGTGATATGTACACAACTTCAAAATAAGTAAATTAGGTACGTTTACTTCATTGCTCACTTGAGAACTTCATGATAACAACTTGTACAACCTCCAATGTACATCCAATGTGGGATAAATGCTCATAGTGCAACATGTCTAACACTTCCCGCTAATGCTCCCTCTACAATTCTTGCCCCCCCAACTCCTCAAACATTCCCTTTGTAAAGATTCCTCTCTATATGCTACCAATGTGAATTATATTTCTTTGATGCAAGGTTAATTTGTCCACCTTTGTTTTTCTGCATTACGTCGTTCTTTTTTCTCCCTTTGCTTCTTCTTGATGGTTTTTGATATTCCAAAATCTTAGCTGCTCTCTCCTTTACTGTCTATGCTTCCCCTGCCTAGGCATATACTCTGCGAACAATGTTAGTGTGGTACAATTCCTTTCCTTTTCCAACACCTTACTACTTTAGAAAGTATAACTCAGCTTTTCAAACCATTGTTCCACCTAATCTATTAACCCAATCCTTGAGTTAATTTTGAATAATTCAATCACATATTTTTATATATACACTTTTTTATGTTATCTTTATAACTATTGATTTGTTCTTCCTTTGATTCTTTCTTAATTATTCTAAAAGGAGTTTCAGCTATGTGTTCACCTGCAAACACTTTCTTGATAGGAGCACCCCTAATTGCCTTGTGCTCCTATTGGTTAGCTTTTTTGTTTTTGAAAACACTCAATTGCACAAAAAAATGAGATGCTTTATAGCATAGTTCAAAAACTCAATCTTGGCAAAAATTTGGCAGACCCAAATTTGACTTAGACTCCACGACCTGGCAAAAATACTTAAATTCCTTAAAAAACCATAGAATTTATTTAAATGCAGTTAACAAATGTGCCAAATAAGTCTACAAAATGTTTTGTAAATGTTTTCTATTATATTCAAATACAAAAAGATTAGAATATCACGGCATGATGCAAATACAATTGCCAACCAACAACTATGATATATATTATGAATATATGATGATTGTCATTGAAAACCATTATCATAAATTGCTTATGTGTAATGTCCCCTATAGAATTATGACAAATTTTTCTTTTACTCAAGAATGAAATTTAATAATATCCCTCTTTGCATAGAAATCTGCTATACTATTTTTCTGTTTTATTTATTCTGTTCTCTTATTTCTTCATGAAGTCTGCAAAATATACTCCTTAAGATCTGCTCTTATAAATCTCTTGATCTGCTATGTATGTATGATGAAATATTCTAACTCAACACACTTATTCTTATCTTTCTACTCCATATATTCCTTATTTTATTTCATATCTCCCAAAATCCCTGTTTACTTTCTTTTCAATCTGCTCTTATTCTCATGACATTCCTTGATTTCCTTCCTTCTTACCACACCTCCTTCTACTCTTTATATCTTTATTCCTTTATGAAAAGAGACATCTGTTAGAAAAGATGACGACCTTTCAAACAATCATGTCTCCTCTTTGCTAATTTCTACCTCCTTAAAACTGATCGCAGCCTTTCTCCTAATCGCGCCCCTTTCACATAATTAATCACTGCTTTTTTATATTTAATAAAAATCACTGCCTTGTTAATGTTTAATCATTGCCCTCTTAATTATACTGTTTGCAATCGCTGCTTTATTATAACATTGCTGCTATTAATAATCTTCATCGCTCATATACTTATTAACATGGACAATTAAAACTTGTTTAAATATCTTGACTTGGGTGCTGGTAAGGAAGTCGGCTGCATTTCTTTTATAAATGATCATGTATTATTGCAGCGATCTGAGTGCTGGGGGCATGACATAATTATTGTATTGAATGAAATAGGATACCATATATTATTTTATGTTTATATTAATATATTTATAAGTGGAATTTATTATAAATATATTTATTTTTATATTAGTTTTATATATGTTTATAGCATCATATTATAATGATTATAATAATGATTAAATTGTTAGTATTTATATTTATATTGTTATTTATTTATTTGCATTTCAATGCTTGGTTATTTTTGTACTTTAGTGTTGCAATTTCGAGGACAAGACATTATGCATACAAGTTACAACAATTTACAATTTCCTCTTCTCCATTCTAGTGAAAAATCGCGGTGAAGGCCTACTCTTTGCAGTCCTACATTACCACTCTCATATTAGATGGTTGTGGCTACATAATGGAACTAGATGGCAATGACTCCTCTGCCTCATGTTTAATATCATTTGCAATGACGTCATTCAATCCATTGTCTTCCTCTTCTGTTATAGCTACAACCTCCCTACCTTGCTACTTGAAATCAACAATCCTACCTTTTGTGACAAGGGGGTGTTCACATCCTTTGTATTCTATGCTTTGTATGGATTAGTCTTATCCAATTCTATAAGCTCATGTGTGAAGGTGAAGGTTGTATTGTACAAAAACTGGATCTTTGAGACAATTTATTATGCTTCTTCGTGTGAATGTTCTCATATAAATTATAGTTGCACTCACATCTAGAAGTGTTACAAGGTTGAGAGAAAATCCAAAGGACTAGCTTTTGAATATTTGGGGCATTTCCACCTCAACCTTACCACCATAAACTTGCGGATAAGGTATTTAAAAGTTTGTAAGTAATTGCTAATTGTAAGGTTTAAAGATTCCAATTTTTTATTTGGCGTTTGTGTGGATCATAGTTAGTGCCGGAAAAAAGTCTCATCCTTGTGTATTTGTAATTTTGCAACTCTTTTAAATAATCAAGTTTGTCACCTCAGCCTTAGGTATCATTCTCTCAATGCATGTTAAAAGGTCCTTCATAACCTTCCCATTAATTTTTGTGAAGTCACTTGAGAAGAAAATCTTGGGTTGAGGTAGTACCTTATTGGATGAATGGGTTGGTGGAGTTGATTCAAAGGTGTGAGTGTAAAATGGGAGAAAGTTGTTTTGTTTACCTTAGTGATTGAAGGTTTACAACTAATCTCTCTTTACGCTATCTAGAAAAGATTTGAATGGGGTGAAATGCTTTTGTGCTTTTGATTTAAAAATTTAATTTACTGCTATGCTAATAGAATATTAAATAAAATCTTTTCCTACTTAAACAATATAAGAGAAAAGAATTTATGAAAAATGTTTAATAATTACAACAAAGTGAACTATAGAATTAAGAAACTCAATTTATAGCTGTAAATGATAGATAGAGAGGGATCTTCATTGTCCAGGATGTGGACATGATGTGCGGAAGTCTGCATGAGGTGTTGTCATCTGACTTGAGCATCATAGTCCAGGTTACATGCTTTTTTCTTAAAAAGTTGCAAAACTCAAGTGTACGACCAAATTTCCACCTTTCCCACACAACACTAAACAAGAATGACAAGAGCAACAAACTAAGGGATACCATATGCTATAAAAATAATAAAAACGAAGCTAAGCTTATGAGAACAAATAATGGAAATGGTGAGAAGGGAAGAGTGTGCTTAAACCTCTGTGCATTTGAATGTTGTGAAGACCTGTAGCTTGGACAAGAAGGAAGGTTTTGGCTGCTTGGGAGCTTTCCATGAATATTCAAACCCTTATTTTTCTTTTGGTGTTTTCACACACAACCAATGATGTAGAGAAAGAAGAGAATGTGTGTGCTCTCTAGCCTAAGCGTGTTTGGACTAAGAAGAATAAATGCAATGCTATGAATATTACTCCTAGGTCTACAAGGAGCAATAAACTAGTGTATAAATGTCAAAAGGAAGGGAGGAACTGAATAAGTGCCAACAACACAAAAGAGTCCACAGGGCTATTACAAAATGTAAATAAAATGACAAGGTATGAACATCATCACCTTACAATATGAATGGAACGGAAAACTTATAAGAATCACAAACTAGTTATTGTCAAGAATGTAAGGATGCCAAGGAAATCAAACTGGACAACAAAGTGTTTAATAAGCCTTCAAATGCTGATCAAGAATGTTGGTAGTAGTCAAATAGAATGTGTTCGGTCTCAAACCTGTGGGTCCTTAATCCTCTAACTTTTCTCTTCCTTCAAGGCCAAGGATTTGTTTTCAAGAAGGTAAATAGGGGCTTATCAATAGATTTCAGATGGTCAAAGGCTAACTACAAGAGTGGGTAAACTCTCCTGCTCTTTGGGCTCAGCTTAAACCAGGAGGGTGTTCCTATAGGTCACCTAAACAGGTTAATAAATCAGTTCGGAATGAATGATCAGTCCATCATATAGCAAGTGTACCGAATTGTGTTATTGACCCCTAAAATTTGTCACTAAGTCGAGACAGCACTAGTTGCAACAGATTTTTTATATCTGATTCTATACACTGCATAATGTATTTTCCAATGATAGTAGTTTTACAGTCCATAAAATTTGATTTTTTTCAATACATTTTACAAACAGCAAGGTAGACACATATTGGGCATGATTCTCCAAATATTTAGCTGTTTAATTTCACTTAATATTAATCCCTGGTCATACTGCTTAATCAAGGACAGCATGCAGATTTCCTACTTCTATTTTTACAAGAACTGGTGAATTTTTGTCTATGTCTTGATGAATGTGGAGGTTGAGGTCTTCATTGACTGGTGCCTTATTGGGTAACAGAGTTGTGTTCAACCATTACAAGCAAGATTAAATAAGGAACACCAAAGATATAATGCAAAATAAATAGTTCTACCTAATGATCCTCTCTAAATTTATTAATATTCATCCATAATAGGTAAAAGATTATCATATGACAAAATACAATAGATTAAAATGCTGCAACATTTTTCAAATACCCATTATAGCTGCATTAGTATATATGGTGGAAGAAACTTTACAAGGAGAGGGCCTGTTGCACCTTAAAACCCTCTGAAATACTAATGACCAGCCAAGGAGACAACTATTTACAAGCACATGTTACAGTAGCTATCTCTCTGCACCTTAGAGAGCAACTTTAATGGTGGACACACTATTATAAATTGAAACCCTAGATTATTTTGCACTAGATACAGTTAAAACCCACAAACAACTGACATTCACAAACAAAAAACACGCATGCATAGAGATCCATAGCATGGGAAATCATGTTTTATAGAGGAGGTATGTCGGCATCATGTTGTAGGGGTCACTCAAACCATCACCATTGTGGTCTTTAATGTTTGCACTCAAGAATAGCATTGTTGGGATCCGTAGAACAATTCAAATGACAAGAAAATATTGGGAATTGTGCAATGCCGAAATGGGTTTGTAAATCATTTTGGACATGATGCAAAGACATTAGGTTTTGAAAATTCTGATTGTTGCATTAACTTGGCATGTTGCATATACTTCTTCTCTTCTTTGAATCTGTACTTGCAACACAAAAACTCATCATGGAGCTCGATCCAATCATGTTGGGTGATTGTAGAGGTTTCCATTGAACATGAATGGTGAGTTCGGACCGTTTCCATCATTATTGCTTGAAATGACATTTGAAATTTGGAAATTTGATCCCTACAATGATTCGATTACCTTTATTAATTTTGGCATGGCTAAGGCATTCATTTCCATTGGATTTGTGAAGCTAGGGCATGAGAACAACCTTTGAATTTTCGCGGGTAGCTGTAGGGCCAAATCAACCAATAGACAAAACCTTAATTGCTTTCCAATTTTGTCATTGAAAATAACCCAAAAAATGCACCAAAACCATGAAGAATAGTCTTTAGGTAGTGAAAAGATATTTTCAATAGTTGTCGGCACTTTTCCAACTTACCTAGACCTTTTCTAGCACACATATGGCTCTTTTGGGAGCTTTGGTGAGTAGGTGGAAAGTTGGTAAAAAAAAAGTGGGAGTTTTGAATTGTGGGGGTTAGGGGAGAATCCATACTTTATGCCTTTGGTTGGGATATTGGGAATTGAAGGTGGAGGGGAACTCATATTGTTAACTGTTAAGGTATGTGGGATGGGGGAAGTCTGAATATGCAATCCCAAAAAGAAGCTATATTTTTCAGAATGTTGGGGATTAGGGGTTGGGAGTAGCTCATGGCAGGTACCAAGGTGAATGAAAAGATGGAAGTCGAACTCCAAGGGGCAATGCAAAGGGATTGGAGAAGGCAAGCTTGCAGCCCCAACTTTGACAAATATAGAAGGTTGAGAGTTAGGACTCATGGAGGAACTAAATGAGTTGTGTAGGTTAGGGATGGTCCAACTTTCTAGTCTGAAACACGTGTTATAATGTTTGAAAGCAAAGATTGGGACGACGGGGATGACATGGTGGAAAACAAAGGACTTTACATAAAGGCATTTCGTTTGAGGTCAAGGACCGAGGACACCAAGGGAATGGCATGGGGGAATACACAAGTTTGATATCGTGGTGATAAAAAGTTTATAAGGTATTTTGTTGAGGTATTGGGGAGCGAGTGAATGGCATGACATCAAGGGAAACTTTGAAAGTCAGTAACTTTGACAAAACATAGAAAACATCCATAAAACATTCCAAACCTACAATTTTCATAGACTTAAGTGATTTTTCATTTTTGACATGAACAGTGTATGTAGAGGTCCACACTTAAGCAAACCACAAGAATGAAAACCCATACAAACATTTCTCAGATGAGTTATAAATAGGGGAAAAAGAAACTTAAGTGAAGAAATAGAAAAGGACTCAATGAATATTTTTTGATAGTATGAGATTGATTACCAACATAATGCTTGGGAAACAAGAGATCTTGCAAGAAAGTTTCTAGAGAGCTTGAATGCTTGAGTTGGGGTTTCAAGAATGAGAGCCAAAGTGGAATATGAAGAGGCCAACAATTCAAATTGGCCTTTGTGATTCAGCCCTAGTTGGTTACGAAGCTTGGTCATCAAGAGAAAGATGGCAAATTTGGAAGAAGATGATAGTTGCTCAATTGAAAAGTTAGTGGATGCTAGTGTGTTGCACGAACGTTCATGCATTGCGCTCATGTCCAAGTACAACAAGCCATTTGAAGATTTGGCATGCCAGCACAACTAGAGGTAAATACAAAAGTAACATTGGTTTACATAGAGAAGGGGAAAAAACTTGAAAACATGAAACACAAGTTGACATCAGGGTAGGAAAAGGCCAAGGCAAGGTCAAATGAATCTAAAACATAGTAAGGGATACAAACACATAAGTGATCCTGAAACATAACATGAAAATTGCAAGGGTATTCAATTTTTGACATTACATAAAAAAATTACAATTTTTTTTTTTTGCAATGCGAGGAAGTTAGTTTCAAATCCTATCATGCTCACTCACACAAGCCCTTTCCCTTTGCTGTGATATCTCATCAAGTTAAGAACCCAAGGGTGATTATAAATGTATTTTGTGACATTTTTGGCTTCTTCCTACAATTGGTTTCTCCTAATCAATTTGCACATGTTCTCCAAAAGAAGGGCAAGATAATGGGCGACACAAGTGGTCCAAGAAAGTGATGGATGACTCTCTTGAAGCATTTTCCTTCTTGATACATATATATTGCTGCATCATCGGTTACAACTTGCACCACATGTTCAATGCCCACCCCAAACATCTTATTTGAGGCATCTATGGACTTCAAAAACACCATCTCACCTTTTGAATCTGCTAGAAAATTGATGTGGTTCCTTTAATTTGTCCGCCCATTTCAAAGTATGGCACACCCAAATTTGTTCCATTGCTTCTTTTGTTCTTCCAAAATTAATTTTGTATTTGTGACAACATTCTAGAGAATCACTCACTCATGTGGAGAGAGCACCTTGTACCCTTTCCTTACAATTGTCAATGTTGTGACCAAATACTTTTAGTATGGACTCTTCACCGCATTAAAAAGGAGATGGTTGTAATATCAAAAATTGGCATGAGCCTTATCTTCTTCCTCGGGCATCTCCTTGTTCCATGCTGTACCTTGAAGCAAAGATTGTGCTCTAGTTGTGTTTTGAGGTACAAACATACATTGTGAGTGGCTTCGCTTGTGCTAGATGACGTGGATGTGTTACAAATGTATGATCACGATTGGAGCCCAGAATCTTTGTCCTATCCACCTTTGTTTCCCATGACAAGTTGAGATTAACAGTTGTTGCTATGGCTAGATTTATCCTCATTCTTTCTGACTTATTTTGATCCAACAATGATAGGTCTGTGTTCATCTCTTGTTCTACCTCATTCATGGCATTGAGACATTCTTTGATGTCATGGTAGAGAGTATGTGTGAGGTGGTATTTAAGGTAATAGATGCTTCCTGAATCTCTCTACCCACAATAGTTGCAAACAATAGTCCTTGGGTTTGGTTTTAGTGTGCCATGTTTCCAATCGCGAACAAAATATCGGGTTAAACATTAATATGCTCAATTATCTTTAATTCCATCAGATCCATCCGTCGTTGAAATCCGTCATCATAACAATTTTTATAATCTAAACTCTAACCAGAAAAATCAGCATTTTTGTTTATAAACAATAGTTTAAATTAGTGTGAAAATTTATGAAAATTGAATTCAATGCTTTAAAAACATGCTTAAAAACCTAAATTTAATATCTTAGAAAGAAATTATTCTTTTGCAATGCTTGGAAAAAGAAGAAGAAGAAGAACACCAATTCTGACCAAGAATCCAAAAAATGCACAAATTTGCCCTTAAAACCTGCTTTAAGCTTGCTCAAATACACTCAAACAAATTTGTAAATAATGTGTGATGAAATGGCATGGGCTAAGATGCTTAAAAATACAAAAAAACAGCAAATTCATAGTGCTTTTCCCTCATATTTTCCACATTTTACCATTGTATCAGACTTTTTCTATTTCTGGCGAGTCTGTGTGGTAGACTTGCCAAGTACTTGAGAGTACTTGCAGTGAGTCTGCACCATGGACTGAGATTAACTCATATATGCCTAGTGGTAAGTTAGGGTGTGAGTTACTCTATTTCCAGAAATGCTCGCGAGTACTTGTGGAGTTTGCGAGTACTCAATGTTTTAAAACTATGCTTTATACTTGTAGCATCATAGCTTCAAGTTGTGAGACTAGAAATAACTGGAAAAACTAGAAGATAGGCTGGAAAAGAATCCAAGCCAAAAAAACTGGGAAACTTTCTTCTGTTCTCTGAGCTCTGCTTCTAGATGAAAGGATCCTTAGAAAAATCCTTATTAAGCTAGGGATGTTAGGGAGAAAAGGATGTTCAATGTTTAATGACCCTCCACGTGAATTGCTTATTTGCATCATAGCTTTAAGTTGTGAGACTAGAAATAACTGGAAAAACTAGAAGATAGATTGGAAAAGAATTCAAGTGAAAAAACCGGGGAAAAATTTCTTTTTTTCTCTGAACTCTGCTTCTTATTGAAAGGATGTTTAGAAAAACCTTATTAAGCTTTGATGTTAGGGAGAAAAAGATGTTCAAATTTTAATGGCCCTATTTGCATCATAGCTTCAAGTTGTGAGACTAGAAATAATTGGAAAAACTAGAAAGATAGACTGGAAAAGAATTCAAGTGAAAATAACTGGGAAACTTTCTTCTGTTCTCTGTACTCTGCTTCTAATTGAAAGGCTTTTAGAAGAACCCTTATTATTTATTAAGCTAGGGATATTAGGGAGAAAAGGATGCTCAATTTTTAATGGCCGTCCAAGCGAATTGCTTATTCTTGATTCTATCTGTGTTGTATGGAGAATGAAAGCAATTTTTGAGATAGTCTACTACAGCAAATTTTTGTAATAACCAGTTTATGCTATATTATGATTCCTAGCATTAACTACCTGTATTCTAATCATAGTCTCTTTAAATTAAAAGGTTTTAATGTCTGAAGCCCCAAAACCTTACTTACAAAGGGATTTACATGGTTTCCCTTTTGATGATTTATCATTTATTCAATCGCTATATCAAGAAATCCAATTATGTTAGTGTAGGGACTCTGAGGTGTGATTTTGTTTATTGAAAAATAGATTTTAGGTTGAACTATTTCATTTCCCAGGCCCCCTTTTATGCATTATTATGTTTATCATCATGCATGTAGTCAATTTTTCTAAAGTTTGGTTGTAATTGTGGAAATATAATTTTTACTTTTCTAATAGTGCAATATAAATTTTTGGCACACCCTAAATTCTAATGTTTTTGTTGCCTTGGCACATTTCTTGTTCTGCAGATTGTATCTAAAGATCTTTCTGAGCCTGTCCGATCACACAAGGACCTGGACAAGGATGCAGCTCCACACTATCACAAGGCTGTAAAATTTTATGAAAGCCTTGCTAAACAACTTGTTAACCAAGGCCATGTTTTGGACCTTTTTGCATCTGCTCTTGACCAGGTTTGTAGTTTCAGATGCTTTTAGCGCCATAGAAGTGGAAGTTGGTGTTCATTATCTTTGTTTCCAGAATTGTTGTGCATTTCTATTCGAATAAGTGCAATATAACATTTCTTAAGCAATCACACTTTTACTTTCTTTGTTTTTGTGAATTGGATCTCCCATGATTTCTTCAATGAGCTACGTATGTACAGATGTAAATAGATACATTTTATTTTCTTATGAAGAAGGATTTTATATTCTACAAATATATTGCAGATCAATGTGGTTATGGCTTGCTTAACCACCTTGCAGATTTATCTTTCCGACTGACTGAATAATAAATTTATACATTTTATGTTGCTTGTGATGCATTTGCTTGCTGCTATAAATAAGTAGTAACTACTGATAAGGCCAAGAGAAGGGTGCTGATGGAAAACTAGTCTTTATTCAGTATCAGAGTCAGAACAATAAGAAGGGTCAATGTCCTTGTCATTTGCCACAAAAGTGCCAGTACAATGCCTCATAATTTGACAATTGTTGGAGGAATCATGTTACTCCTTCCAGTACTTGAAATCCACAATTGGCAATTCTCTTCTGACTCGGAGAGAAAATTGGTAATACAGTTCTACCACTGTAGGCCAGACTGTGAATGAGGGAGAGTAGCCAACCCTTTATGTTGCAAAATTAAGAGGCTTGAGGTGCCTTGTTACCTACTTGGAAGGTCATGTGTTGTGTTCTCTCGCCATATGTGCTAGTGATTGTAATAACTAGCATGTGCTTGATATCCCAAATGGTTGAAAATTGAAATATTTCATTAATCTGGTGCTCTTGGAAGCTTACAATGGAGCACAGTTTATGAAAACACTTTCTTCTCAAAAATGCATGACTAAATACATTTCTTTTGGATAATTTGAAAGGTGCTAATGAGCCCTCTTGATTTATCCACTCAAGGAATTATATATCTGCTCAGATCTCAAAGGAGACACCATCTGAAAATATGGTTCTCCTTAGATTCCTCCACTGGGAGAGAGCAAAAGAGATAGGTCCTACTGCCTTGTAGGATATGGTGATTTGTCACAATCTAGATTATTGGGAGCATGTCTTCATTAGTAAAGGGGGGATCCACGGCCAATTGGTCAATTGATTCAGAGGATAGTTGGAACTACAATGTTACCATTGGCAATTTGCAAGAAATGATTAGCATTAAAATTCATCCTACGTTGAGAGGTTGCAGGTGAATATTTTAAGTGGTTTGAACGTATTAGAATCTCCGCCTACTTGAAGATTTTAAGATTCTAATAGTCTCCTTTTTGCTGGGAGGAAGGTGATGGAGATGTTGATAGACTAAATAATTGAATTGGTTTCAGAACATTAAAACACTAGAGGAGGCAAGCCACATAAAGTTCATCCTAGGCTGAGAGGCTGCAGGTGAAGATTTTAGGTTGCTTGAATATATTAGAATCTCTGCCAGCTTGAAGATTTTAATATTCTAATAATCTCCTTTTTGGTGGGAAGAAGGTGAGGGATATGTTAATATACTAAATAACTGAATTGATTTTAGAATATAAAACACTAGAGGAGGCAACCTGCATAAAAGAACATAAGTATATTGAAAACATATCTTGTCTGAGGATATCTAAGGGATAAGCTTGATGACACTTTGAGTGTAAGGAGGTTGGACACCAAATTAAGCTTGCACAATGTTCTCAGGGGGGCATTTTTACTATAGAAAGAAGGAAAGAAAGAAATTATATTGATGTCCATGGATAGGTCAATGAGACTAGAGGTTACAATAGTTAACAGTGGAAAAGTCTAGGAAGAGAGTACCCCATAATCAAAACAATAGAAGTATGTGAGACAAATCAAAGCATTGTGTCATTAACAAACAACAATGAAGAGCAACAAGGCCCCAAAAGCATGTGGTGGTGAAGATCGGAAGGACATCTCATAAAATCTCCTTGTAAGTGTTTGAAATAGAGGACTTTGAGCCATTATTGGTCACTGTGAGTGGTAATGCTCACCAGGCAGTATCCAAGGTTGGAAGGCCATGTTGATATATCCTAGGAGAAATCAAAGCACTTCGTTTTGGAAACTCCTCTAACATCCAAGGCTGCTGTAGTTCCTATAATAGCATAGAATCTTGTAATGTGAGTTTTCCCTTTTGGTTTTGGGGCAGCTAGTAAATAGTAGATCCATGATGCCGAAATGAGGCTTTCATGCCCATGGGAATGAGTAGAGCCTAATGTTGAGGGAGAGGAGGGCCAAGAATTTGAGTAGTAATGGTGTGTTGAGATATGTGCTGCCTAACCGAGCAATAAGCTTTGATATGTTGTAATTGGATCATGATAGTCTAAACTCTTCAACAAATTCTTAGCCTACACTCTCCAAACTTTAAAGTTTGTTGTGTTTAATAATTGTGTTGAAGATACACATCTTTAAAAGGATGTATTTGAAACAATTTTGGCTAAAAATTGCTTGTATTAACAAAGGAAAAGATTACAATATATAGAGAAGGTAGATCACTGTAGACATTTAAAATGTCTAACTACCTCACCTACTAACTACTGTAGCAACAGTATAGTACTGACCATTAACAATAGAGAATAATTTTTCTAACACCCTCCCTTAATGGTCAATCGTCTAACTAGCCTACAGAAAACAATCTGCAGGTCTGTTGGTCACAAATTCTTCAGAACACTCTGCTGCTGCTGAGATCCTCCCTGGATCTGCAGAATGTGAATGACCAAGAGTAACAAAAAAATGTCCAAAAAAAAACAAAGAAGGCTGCCCCTTCTTTAGAAAGCTCTGCAACAAGAGACAAGAGCCTGCCACTGACTCTGCCACTAACCCTCCTAGAATCTGCAGAACTGCTAACCAAAAGTCATCACAAAATGTCCAACTTGACGTTGGGTAACAGAGCTGTCCCTCCCCGAAACTAGAGACACATCGAGAATAGCTGCCACGATCTTGAGGAAAAATCGGCAAACCGTCGAAATTGATTGCAACAAACCACGATTTTTGAGGAAAAAATTGCCAAACCCTAGATTACAAATCATTGTTTTTTCGAAAAAAAGGTAAAAACCAGATACTAGAGAGCCCTCCTGAACAACATAAACCCTAACTAGAGATTGTATAAATCTTATTTGAGGGAGAAACCTAAACCCTCTGAAATTTTTAAGAAAAATTATGAAAACCATACAATTTTTAAAGGAAAAATATTAAAACCATTAAGATAGGTTTAAGGAAAAATATTAAAACCATAACATCAATTATTGGCTAAACAGAGAGGGTTTAGAACTGCCCGTAGAACTCGTCATAAAGCGAGAATTTCAAAAGCGATGCACCAGAGAAAATTCGAGAGAAAGCGGAAAAGTTCTCGAAAACCCTAAGAATTTACAATCGAAAAAAGTGCATATGAGCCCGGAGGGTCAAAACCTAAGACAAAACATGAAACCGACACCATGAGAGCTTGAAAAATTGCAGAAAATTCAAAAATCTCACTCCTTAAGAGCAAATCGCTCAAGGAAATCGCACAGAAAATGTGTGCCCAGAGGTCGTGTTTTCTTCCTTGCAGAAGACACGCTCAAATAGGAGAGAAATCGTGCCAAAGAAATGCAGAAACGCATCCAGAAAATAGGGAAAAACGCGTTCAGAATTCTGTGAAATACGTGTTTAGAAGAAAACGCATCCTAGAATGACAGAGGTCACAAGAAGCTGACGCGGATAGATCAGAAATGTAACCACAAAAGGTAACGAAAATTTGCCAGAAGGATGACATAATTTTAAAACATAGATGCAAAACAGGTCACGAACTGGATGTGACTCCAAACATAAAACGCGTTTTGAAGACTGAAAAACACGGCTTCAAGAGATTTCAGGAGGGATCGCGCTAGAATGTAGATGCGACCACACATAGAAATGCGCCGCACAATCTGAAAAAACAGAGAAAAGAGATGCGCCGCCCGTCAATGCCCAGAGAAAAAATCCATGACCTTCGATTTTTTTCTTTTATAGAAATGCCCTTTCGAATTTGTCAGGAGCCACACAAATTTCGAATTTTAGCACTCATGAAAATTTGAAAACCTCCCAGAATCCTGAGCCCTCCTGTGAGGGAGACTCAGACCTACTCTGGTACCATGAAACAATTTTGGCTAAAAATTGCTTGTATTAACATAGGAAAAGATTACAATATATAGAGAAGGTAGATCACTGTAGACATTTAAAATGTCTAACTACCTCACCTACTAACTACTGTAGCAACAGTATAGTATTGACCATTAACAATAGAGAATAATTATTCTAACAGTATTGGCAAAAGTTGAGAAGTAAAAATAGCTTGACAATTGATGAATGGTGCTTTTTGAACTTCTTCAACGATAGCTTGAGAAGGAAAACACGGTCATTGGAGAAAATATGTATTACTAGTGTAGAAATAGTTTAGTAGTAGATGAATGGTTGTTGATGAACCTCCTCAGTGGTAGCTTGAAAAATAAAATTGTGGTCACGGGTTAAACATGTGTCCTAGTGTTTTCTTTGCCTCTAGATGTTTCTCAGCCACGAGTGTTAGAGGGGGTTCTATAGGAACCTTGATCTTAGAAACTCTCTGATGGATATTGTCATATCACCCATTACCAAAAGAATATCACACATAATCTTTCTTTTGGTAATGGGTGGTATGATGCCATTTGTTCTCGTGTCTTAAGCTTGGCCATGAATGTTGACAATGCTGGCTTTGTAACATGATCTCTAACTTTGATCTTCATTAGCTTCTTGTTCCATATCATTGAAGGATCTTTTTCTCACATAACTATTTGCGCTTTTAATTAGATCATATGATTTGGGGTTTCATTGCATCAGGCTTAGCTCATCTAGTCGTGTTTAGTTAGTTTCCAAAACATAAATTTATTTTCACCCTAGTTTTTTTTGCCAATCTCTTGTTTGACTCCCCACTTCAGACTGAACATACTCGAAGTGCTTGGAAAAGTAGAGTAGCAAAACGTTTGGCAAATGTGTGACTTTTTATGATAGCCCTAAAGTAATTTGGCTCAAATTTGTCACTTGATCTATGATGAGGTGAATAATGTTTTGTAATCTGAAGGAGAGAAAACTTAAGGAATGACTCTTGTTAAATAGCTTTACATTGGCAAGAGAAAATAAGTCAATTTGAAGCCTCTCATAATCTATTGCTTTGCTGATGCAAAACTTTTAAATAGTTTTTGGTATGAGTAAACAAAGACAAGAAAGAGGGGATTTTAAAAGGTAACTAATTAAAGTTGTTATGATGAGATTTGGCATGAGAGATGTAGGATTGGAAATCAACTATGAAAGATGGGGTTTTCCATGGAAGGAGGATATGCAAATAAGATTCGAGGGAGCTTTGTGGGGCACCAAAGAGCTATTGTTGTTAGATATAAAAACTGCATGTTGTTTTTTGCTGAACCAGATGGCAATGCACCTTCAAGTGTAGATGGATGCCAGGTTTTATAGTAGGATGAATCTGAGCCTCTTGTGCATGGTTTTACATTTCTCATCATACCAATGATTCATAGGATAAGTACAATGGGGGTATGTCATTTAGAGGTGTGAACATCACTGTGAACTAAGTCTAGGGAAACCTCTCAAAGGAATTAGCATAATAAGACATATTTAGCAGTTATGATGAAAATGGAATAATTGTCATAAGTTGAAAAAGTTAACCGTCACAAGCATTAATATACCAAACATCAAAGTGAATAATGGTATGTTGGAGGATCCCAAGGTTGGGAAGGGAATGGGGGTGGAGATGGAATAGAAAGAAATTGCATTCAAGTCATGAATGGCCAAAATAGTTAAATGTGACTCAAAAGTACGCCTAATAGAATTGACTTGAGGGATTGCAAAGAAGCTCTAAAAAGAGGCTACAAGCTAAAACTAATTTAAAATCACAACAATCAAAGAGTCTAGCTATTAGGTTGTTGAACCCCCTAACTAGACTTTTAAACACAGTGAAATCCTCAGATAACTTGTACCATTTTTTGACAAATAGTGATGAAAGATACTGCCCTAGTTGCAAATATGTATGTATTTACTGTTATCAATTAATGTTAGTTATTTTCAGTTTAATTTAGGTAGAAATCAGTTGTCATGTGTGAATGTTGTTTTTATGCATATAAGTTTCTTAAAACATAACTGGATCTTGAAGGAGGGTATTAGGTTTTGAATTCTGGATTGTAATGATGATTTTATCTCATTAGAAAATTTCAGCCTTGTGTTTTTGTTTGCACTGGGATTGTATGTGATGTAATATACTCCCCTTCTAACAATATCTTTGAGTTTTAACAAACATTAAAAAAATGGGTGGTTGTATTGTTTTAGGTAAAACTAAAAAAATTCAAGGATTGTGCAATCAAAGAAGATAGTGTTTATGAAGATCATCACTGTAGACAAATTGTGGTAAAGGACTGGACCCCTCATTATCTGCCACAGTAAAAGAGCCTATAAAAACTTGATGATATCCATTAGAGAATGGTCAAGATTAAGTGGGCCTGGTGAGGTGATTTTGGGGCCAATAGAGAGAATTAAAACAAAAAACACATGATCTACAAGGGGGAGATAGTGAGATTCTTGGACACCTTTATTGTGAGAGATTAGACATCTATGAGGAAGGATATAATAATCAAATTGGCCCCCACTGTGAGGGAAGCAAGTAAATCAGTTAGTCAGGAAAGGAAAGGAATCTATTAAGAATAAAATGACATTGAGTTTTACACAATTGAAGATGTCTCTCTTGTATGCTATGACTAGATACTTACCATCAATATAGGTCTAGGATCTATGAACCTCAAAATTCTCCGAATCCATAATTTATGCAGACCCAGCTAATCCTATGTAAGATCACAAATCCATGTTTTGTGAGTCTCTGCAATGTTGTTAAAATATACTAGATTTTTGATGCTATTCAAAGAAGAGTAGTATAAATCTATAATTCATGATACAGGTCAAAAGGAACAAGAAAATACAATGGAGACAGTGAAAACAAAAAACTACAAGGAATATATTTCAAAGGGCAGTATGAGCTCCTTTAGATTCAAATCCATATTTATTTGGAGGGCTTATCAAAGACGACCATTGAAGCCTTATACTAGAGAAAATTATGAGTAAGGCAAGCCACAACACCATATCCATGTACATGTTAGGGTCCCCAAGTTTCATTTCTGAAAATTGAGGCCCAATGGAAACCGGTGACTCGGTGAGGGCTATTCTGGGACTGTCACCTGACTTAGTGAGAAAGAAAATATCTTGTGAGGGGACTATATTTTGGAACCCCATGCTCCATTATGGGTACTGCCCTGGAGGTCCCATATCCTTACCAGTACAGGGCTGGTATTGGTTGTGGTCCGAGTAGCTTTTGGATTCTTCTATTAGCTTGGGTACTGCACTATCTTAATAAAAACTTAATAACAAAATAATACTGGTAGGGGTATGACAGTCATAATGAAAGGTAAAAATTAAAATTTAAAACATAAATATAAACACAATTAACTAAGCTGTTGAGTTCAAATCAAGCAATTGCTGGTTGGGACGCTTTTGATGAAGTCCAATATGATGTCACACATTTCTAGAATTTGACTATGACCATTGATTGTTTTCCTGTTCTGAACAGATAATAATAGTGTGAACCTATGTGATCATGACTAATTTTATATTTTTGAATAATCAATTATTGGTCATGTTTTGTTATTTTTTGCATATACCATTGATATTATGGTTAATTTTGTTTATAAAATTAAAATTTAATTACATTTTTGTTCAGATTCAACCAAGCTATACAGTATATGGTATCCTTCCACCCCAAAAAACAGCAACCCCTGTTTCTATACCCATATCATTGCTTGGGAGGTATGTAGACAATGTCACATGGGACCATTTCAAGTTTGGTTGATGGTAGAAAGACTACCACAGTCCACAACCTACTCAAGAGCTCCATCATTTGGTTGGCTATGGTGACCACTGTGGGGTGGGGAAGGGAATCACTAATCATCACCCTACCATTGTATTATGGCTGTATATTACTACACATTTATTATAATTTCTTGCAAGCAATACCTCAGTGAGACTGTTTGAACTTCTCCACATGGAGTTGTGTGTGATCTTCAACCATGTAGATCTTGTTGCAAAGAGAATAACTTTATTTTGATTTTCAAGGTTCGAAGTGTTCTTCAGTAACTGAGAGCCAACTAATAACGGTACTGTTCAAAGATGTGTGAGCCTTGTCATGAGTGATATCCTGTCGGTCAAGGGCATCTGTAAAGAAACATATCCAGCCTTTAAGGGATCAATGCTCGTAGCAGACCATGGAGCTGGAGGTTGAGTTCCCTAGCTTGTCTTGCTCTCTTCATTTTTTAGCCTATATAACAAGTTCGATGATAGGATTGGCACTCTCAAAGATGTGTTGAAATAGCCTTCTATATTCAAATATTCTGTCTCTTATAAGATTTGAGGGGGTGTCTATTTGTTATGATTCCTGGGAGGATTGTTTGATACCTTTTAAGTTATCCAGTCACCACGAGAGAAGAGCATGAGTTACAAAGGATGGAAAGAAATGGAAATAGTAAATTATATGAATGTTCTTGAATGGGTTACAGGTCATTAAAGGTACATGGAATTCAGTTTGTAACAAAGAATCTTATATTTTTTGCCCATGCTTGATTTATCTGCTTTCTGTAGTTGAATTACATTGACTTCTTTCTCTGATATTAAATTATATAAGGATTCTTTTGAGTCAAAAAATTATTTTTCTCCATTGTTTAAAAGTTTGGTTTATACTTTATATCTATTTATACTAGAATATGTGGAGATATTTATGTTGGACAGTTTTTAGTATAATATTTGGTGGTTTGTATAGCTAAAGATAAGAATATAGCTTCTTGTTAAGGTTAATGATTTGTATGAATAGTAATGAAGAATTTTAACTGGTTAATCTTGTTTCAATGTTGTTTTTCACATTTTAGGTTGGGGTTGCAGAAATGAAAGTAGCAGTAGAAAGAACTGGTGGTCTTGTAGTATTAGCAGAAAGTTTTGGACATTCCGTGTTCAAGGATTCCTTTAAACGTGTTTTTGATACCGGGAATCAGTCTCTTGGTCTTTCTTTCAAGTAAGTCTTGCCTGCCTCCTAGGTTGGAATTTTGGTGGCAAACTCTATTTTGTTTCCTATTGTTGATTTTTCCCAATCTATAAATAGTAATACATATTATCACAAACTGAATTTGTGGGGACATCTGTTTCTGACATTTGGTTATTTGCATAGCATACAGAACATCGTTTGAAACTGCTTTGCAGTCTGTCTTTTTAGGTCATTTTATGGATGGAAGAATAAGGCCATAGTCTGACATCTTTACTTTTGCTTTAGTATCATAAATAG